>JAQLOL010014220.1:0-12174 GCA_029783665.1 Naso thynnoides
GGGGTTGTGGCTTTTCTGGTCAAGAGTGCACATGACCAGTCCTATCTGAGATCTTACAGGCAGGTTCTGGGATATCCTACGCGTTTTTGGGGCAACAAAAATAATCAAAACATATATTTGAATGAAACCTTTATTTAACTCAATCATATTAAATAAGAAGCTGACTCTTGTCTGTTGAAGTGGAAGTGAATCAAGTAGTTGATGCGTGTCATGACGCAGCAGCCACTCTCCATAAACTGAATGCAGCCACTGCGGTTATAAGGCAGGAGATGACATACAAGTAAGTAAGGTTGTGTTATCTACGTTCAAAAATACTTTTTACCTGTTTTCTATACAGTCTTTTCTCTGGTCTCTATCAATCAGTCACTTCGGGAGAGCAATAAACTTTGAAACTGCAACTGCAATTAAAAATGCCTTTTTTAAGGAAAAGCGCTAACAAAATGGGTTGAAGCAGAAATTTTCACAAGATAAAAATATCTTGTAAAGTTTGTAAATTATTTGATACATATCGTTTCAATTAATTTTGACTTTTGCATTTTTAAACACTGAAGTTATGAGACGTGCTTGGATCACACCGAAGCTCTTTGGCTTTGATGTTAGATACCTTTCCCTTATCAGCGAGGTGTGAAGCTATCCATTATTTGCAAGTCATTTTTAATTACTTTAAGAATCAGCCTGGGACAGACAGCACATGTACACAATCTCTACTCTGCAATCAACCATAAAGAGCTTTAAAAAGCAAAGCTTTTCTCAGGAAAGGTTTTATGTTTTGTGAGGTCTGTGGATTTGAGCTGTTATATGCATGATTGGTGCCGCTATGTCTAAATAGGCCTAACATTACCTGTGAAGTTTGCAGATATGAAGCACCTAAATTGATCTGGAATGTTCCTGCTTTTCGCTGTGCCTAGAACTTAGACCTGCGCCTGTGCTGCACTCATATTCACAAAAATAGAGCCTAGAGTGTCTAACGCTTTGAGGGAGGAGTTGAAAAGTTTAATGCCCTGGAATGACTTTCTGTATCACTCTTTGGTGCATTATTTTAGCCTAGGCCTTGCACTGAATGTGCTCCTGTGCTTGACCAGCACGTAATAGTGTGGTAAAGTAATGAGTCCTCAAATGCCAAGATCAGTCACCATTTTTGCCCTTTCCCTTGTCTCAAATTCTGATAGGGCCTTCATTAGGGGCTATTTATATTTGTGGGAATTTTTTCTTTTTTTTAACCAATAACAATGAAATACTATTGTCAAAAAGGTCTCTGTAGTATAATGGAGCGCTATTACCACTCCGCGCTGCTAGAGGGCCTCAAGTAAACATAACCAACAACTGAAGGCTTGCTAACTTGCAAACAACCTGGTGGTATGTGTGTTTTGATTGGCTTGAAATAGCTGTTTACTAATGATGACTCGCTATCTGATTGGACTAAACCTCAGCTACTTTGATGCAGAGGTGTCTTAAGTCAAGTTTCCTAGACCTTACAATCTATGCAGCCAGCCAACGCAGCCAGCTTGCCGGTTTGAGCTCGAGAGCATCTTCACTTATGTGTAACATGGCATGACCGTTACCATAGAAAATGATTGCTTAGACAAATTAATGTGTACCAACAACCAAAATTATGCCTACCTCCTGTTATTAGTCAATCTCAAAAGCTACTATGTTAATTATTTACATTAACGATAAATGCTTAAACAGAGTGAAGAAAGAAAATCAACTTGGGTTGGATAACTTGTCAAACTAACGTTAACGTTACTGTAGCAACTGCAACATTAATATATATAACGTTAGTAAACACACCATTGTCCACAGGTTACATAAAGGTCACCTTTGAGTGGTTTATTGAAGTAATAAACTGGAGTGACTGACACACTGACAGCAGAATGAGCTGTACACTGCACTTAATGATTATAACGTAACATTTTAACCGTATCATTTGTGTGATACATGCTCCTTGACAGATGTATTTTTGCATGTAACACTCACTTCAAGAACTAATGTTACAGTGCTTTAAAACGTCTAATCTGTTTAGTCTCTATAACATCCCTGAGTCATACAATGTATAATCATAAATCATAATTAGCATTGTGACTCTAATAAAGAGAAAACAGAAGAAACAAAAAATATGACCATTATGCAAGGCTATAATGAAGTAAAGTATAAACGTTACTCAAAACTGAGTGTTTGTTTACTGATGGCAAAGTATGGCAAAACAAAGTTAACTGCAGTGCCTGGCTCACTGCTAGCAGAGATATTCCATTATTGTAAACATTGTACCTATCACCAGATTTCTCCTCATTTATAGTCTTCATCCTGCAGCCCTGGTTCACGTGTAAAAGGACAAGGATGTCCACATGCGCTGGGTGTAAGCTTTCTCTCTGCCTGGTGATCATGTCTTCCACCAGAGGAAATATCCTCTCACTCGGTGTGCTGGTGGCTGAGATAGCCAGGTAGCTCTTGGCCAGCTTGGCCAAGCAGGGAAACTGCTTCTCCTTGTGTGCCCACCACTCAAGAGGGCTGCTGGTCGTGGAGATGAGGGGCAGCTGGAGATATTGGGCGACCTCTTCTGGGCAGGTCTTGGCAGGCTTCTTCACTTGTTTACAGCGGTAGTGTGTCCCAAACAGTTCCTCATAATCTATCTCGAGTCATTTTTTTCTTGGTCCTGGGCTCCTTTTCATTGTTGTTGTGGTCAACGTTGCTGTCTGCGGAGCTGCAAAGTAAATCACGGAATGCTAAATCATCTTTAAGTTCAATATTTTAAATATTAAAAGTGTAGTCATCCAATTCTGCAAACACACACCTATAACTAATTTAATGTTACCTGCAGCTGCGGGCTGGTCTGGTTCTAGGCCTTCGTCACGCAGTTGTTGAATCAAGTGGCTTTTTGCCTCCACTCTTGTGCTCTCCAGGAGAAAATAGAGGTCTTTAAATCTGGGGTCCAGTAAGCAAGCCAGGATAGGAACCGACCCTCCATGTCATCGTTTGTGTCATCCAAATTGAACTTGGTTTTCAGCTGTTGTCACACCGTGTTTTTGAAGTTGCGAGCCGCCGGTACATTGTTGTCTTCAAATTCCGGCTTTACATTTACAGGGTTGACAATGACAGGGTAAATGAACAAGACCCCGACAAGCATTTTCCCCACGATTGTCGTTGCCTTTGTCAAGAGTCTGAGTGCAGGCAGTATGGATCAGCTCCCACTGTGAGGCTCTCATGACGAGGGCTTTTCTGGCTGTTGGTTTGGCGACGCTCTCATCTTCTAGCCTGGACAAGGATGCGCTGCTCGTCAAGTCTCTCCAGCATTGCAAATGTCAAATTCCAATATGTGGGACAGTCGGTCTGGAGCTTCTTATTTTTGAGTTTCAATTACTTCTGATGTTTCTTCAAGGTTCAGCTTGCCACTGCCCTCTTGCAGATGACCGACCACCCGTCTAGCTGCATTGATGGCCTTTGCCACTTCAGGTTTGTCAAGCCCTGCCCTTATCACCAACTGCAATGTATGGCCAGTGCAGCAAAGGTGATGGTTGAAATCTTCACATAAGCCCATCGCCAGGTTTATGTTGCTTGCATTATCGTGTCCAACACAGAACACAGTCAGGCCCCACTCTTCAATAGTGTCAGTCAGCCTTTGAGCAATGTTGGAAGTGGTGTGCCTCTCTGGCATCTCACATGTGCAGAGGACTTTGCCTAAGTTTCCCAGGAGTTGGTAGGGTAATGCGTGGTCACAGCGATGTATGGCTCCGTGGTGGGTGAAGTCCATAAGTGTGTGGTCAGGGAAACACTCTTGCCTGTTTGTGCTCGCAGCTCCTCGTACTGATAAGTGATGTTGTGCCACAGAGTGCTATGGGAGGAAATTACATTGCTCGGTGCAAAATAATTAATGAGCTTCTTAAAGCCATTTACTATCACTGCAGTAAGCGGTCGACAATCCTTCACAATGAAGTCTATTAACATTATTTTCTTTTGTCTGTCGTCCATCATCAGACGTGCGATGAATTCCGAGATTCTGGGCTGCCTCTGTTCACGCCGACTCCTCTCCTGGCATTTTTTCTGGATAGCATTGCTGCTGGTGGAAGCCTCTGGTAGCGGGTGCAATGCCTTTAAATGGTTATGCATAGTGGTGGTACTTTTGTGGTACTTCAGGGTGGCCTTTCACATCTTGCAAGAGACGATGTCATCATCTACTTTGGTGAAGTATTTCCAGACTTTTGAGGTTCAGCTATCGGTATGTTCAGCAGCAGCTACTGATTCAACTATGTTGTTTTCTTCTGCCATGCTCTTGCTTGGCATTTTTGTCTGCTGCTTGAGCGCTACACTACCCCACACTGCTCTGCAGCACCCCTGCCCCCACTGGATATCAGATGCTTTGCAACTGCTTTATTAAAACAGCGTAAACCACATATTGGTCAAATCAAATCAAAATAATAAAACCAAATAATAGGAATATCAAAAATTGATCAATTATCAATTTAAATATTTGAATATTTAAATGTTCTAATATTCTGTGAATGCCCTAGGGACATTAGACATCATCATGTGACAAAGGAATAAAATATATAATATCGTATTAAAAGAGATGTGAGACTAGCAGTTGACATAGCCATGATCAATAGCTAGAAAAGTTAGCAGCTAAATCGAATCAGAAGTTAAATGTTTTGGGTTTGCAATATTTAAGTCATGTGACCACCATGTAGTTTGTTTATCGCCCAACAATAACTTTTTGCTTTCGGTGATTTAGTTTCCTCTTCAAAAAACACAAACATTGTGTTCATCTGTTATGAATATCGTGCGAACAAAACATGTAAGTATCATAAACTTGTGTTTGTCACAGAGCTTATTTCTGCAGATAATTCAGAATCCCATTCAAAAGTCCCATAATCTTTATGCAGGGGGAACCAGTGCGATGTTAACAAGATGACATGTAACTTGACCACATCATCATCTCTGACACTGCCAACAGACGGTCAGATCCACAAAGACTGGATTGCACCCCCTGTTAGCACGATGATTTGCACAGAATTTGCAATCTGCAATCTGCCTTGTTTAGAACCCTATCCACAAAAGAATTTGCGTATGCCGGGACTAACACACCCACAAAGTTTTACAGCTTTTGACTGCATCAAATTAGGTAAGCAGATCCTTTCCCAGTTTCAGTCTTTTCCTCATATTACAAAACACAAATTGGTTCATAATAGACACTGCGGAGAGAGCACAAAGCGTCATTTTTGTTTGTTGCTCACAATCGGCTGCTTGTTGCAGCTGGCTCCAGCATCTTCTCACAGCAACTGACGCTATACATGTGACTCCAAGATTAAAAGTCTGTGTGCTTTTACGGGTGGTGCCATGGTTGTTTCATTAACAGAAATGGCCAGGATCTGATGGTAATTAATGTTCTTTATTCTGCCTCATATCCTCAGGGCCCGCTCATTGTGCTGATGGCCCATTGTTTTGACAGCCCATTGTTGTGATGGCTCACTGTTCCACCGGCATGTGAGAAATGCACCAATGGGCCGGTGTTCTGACTAATTCTGCTACCTATCGAAATGTGCTACTTTGTGGTTCTGCGCATGCACAGTGGGAACTAGATAGGTTTAGGCAATTTGTGCACATGGTTAAGATTAGGGCAAAATTGCTGAGTGAGGCAAATAAGCAATAACTGACGGTTATGATTAGGCATGTGACCAAAATATAGTCATGCAAAAGACGTTTGGTTAAGTTTAGGCAAGTTTCTGCTGACGGTTATGTAATGCCTAATCAAGCTCAAGAAATTTGGTTGAATTTCTAAGTCCATGCTATGGTAGCATTTTTTCAACAAAGCAGCAGAAATCAACATAACATCTCTCTGTTCATGTTTATCTTGAAAGGAATGGAGGAGGCAGTGAGCAATTGGATGTCTGTAATATCGGTGCATCTCACAACATGTGGGCAGAACAGTGAGCTGTCTGAAAAATGGGCTGTCGGAACAGCGGCGTGGTATCCTTAAACAGATCCCAGGCTTTTATGTGGCATTGTTTGTAACGAAGGCAGCCAATATGAATGAAACCTGAGCTCCTTTAGAACCATTTCATTTCAAAATCTGATATAAGTACACTATCTACTTGATTCCTTCTCTGACTGTAGATTTTGACCATAACATCACTCAATATCAATTCAATATCATTCAAAACTCACAGGTTTTGAGGAGAAGGAGAGAGAGAGTGAGAGAGCGAGAAACTGTGCCGATTTAATACAAGGGTCTCAGTGGTGTTTAATGGCATCGCTTTAACTGCCTGTCACAATTAGCCCAAGTCTTTGTGAATTAGGTGGTATTTGCAATAATGCATATTTGTATAGGAAGGGGGCAATTTTGCATAGAATTTTTGAATGTTTCCTAATTTATGTGCATGCAAATGGGACAGGTGCAGCTAGGAGTAGCAGTGCAGTTTGTGTGCATTTCACCCTTTGCACATACTTTGGGGATTGCATGCTATTTTTTTGTCTTATTTGCACAGGTTTAGCTTACGCGAATATCCTTTTGCTAAATCCATTTGTGGATTTTGTGGATCTGGCCAAGAGAGTCCCATTTCACCCTTTATATTATTTGTTGAGTGTTTTGATATCCCCTGCCTTCAACCTGCTGCCCTGACACACGATATCAAAAAGGATGGCACGGATCATGTCAGACTCAAAGACTGCCAAGTTAAAAGTGATAAATGAAGATAGTTTAACACATTTTCTTGAACAAGAAGAACCCAGCGGATACGTTTACCAATGAATTTATTCCTGATTCATTTTTATTTCTGAATTGCATATTTTCATTTCAGTTCTTTTCTTGATTTTGTGTTTGATGAATGAAGCATATTTTGTCATCTGAGGGAGTGTCTAATCATTTAGTGGATTAATAAAATTGCTACAATTCAATAAATTGAAAATTGAATGATTATCAATGATTGATTTAACAAAACATTGCAATAATTTTTATCCCTTGATCAGGAAGCGCTGATTATGATGTGTGTGTGTTGTTATAACAATCTACATTAGAATGAGAAAATGTGGACCAGAAAATGAGGAAACATATGAAAAGAAAACACAAATTTTCTTAATTGCATTGCAATTGATGAGTGTTGACTTTTTCTTTATCACCACCAGAAGGTTCACTGAAATGCCTCTTTGGTAAACGTCTCTACAGTTACTGGTAATACTGCTATGAGTGATAATTCATTTTACCAATGAGATAACATCTGATATTTCGATGGTGCTCTGATTTTTCCTTTTGCACCTGATAATCTCGACATTTGTGGTTCAGAATAAAATTACACTACTACAAAAAAGTTCTAAGGTGCACTAGGACATCTGACAGTTGTTACTGCAGTGTCTTGCAAACTGCAGTGCTTGTGGTGATTATATTAGGAGGGAAATCTAATTCCGGCAAATTGTACATAATGGAATTAATACTAGTGTGCATTCGTACCAAGTCATTAACTCTTTGTCCTCAGTGGCATTCAAAACTGAAAATACTTCAAGATTTATCCATCTACTTTTTCACCTAGTGCATCTTCATGAACTACACTGTACTGTTCATGGTTTGAGGCTACCTCTAACTGTACATAGTAGAATCTTTTTCAAATGCCATCTAAATGTCTTGTCTCGTAGCCCGTACACAACAGGACTGACAAACCTCGGAAAGACCTGAACGATGATGTAGGAAACAAACAATACACGTGAAAAATGGTTAGGAAACCAGTTAATCAGAACCCTTTTTAACAGATGGGTGACATAGGTCAGCATGCACAACAGAAGCTGAAAGCCATGGAGAAGGATTGTATTCCTGGCCTTCTTCATGTCTCCATCAGCTGATTTAGCAGCATTTACGTCTTTAGCAGCTAAAAAGATCTTGAAATAAGAGTAGAAGAGAGTGAGCCAAACACCAATCAGGTAAATTAAGTAGGAAACATCCCTCTTTTTCAAGTGTATAGGGTGTCGAAAAATGTTGTCCTTATCACAAAAAACTGTGGAATAAAAAAACTCCAGAGGCTCTGTTGCCAGAACAATAAACACATCTGGCAGAATGGAGACTGCACTCATGGCCCAAATCCAACCAATCAAAAAATATGTTCTTTTGATGGTACACAACTCAGCATGTCTAAGGGGTAAACAAACAGCGATGTAGCACTCCACTGCCATGACAGCTAAATTAATTGGAGTGTTGAGGGTGGTAAAGACAGCAAAGGTAAGGATGAAGCAACAAAAGGAAACATTAATTTTGTAGAAGATATAACTGAAGACAAACAGACTTATTGTTGTAGTCAGCTGGATCATATCGTTCACCACCAGGTGGATGAAAAGGATGTAACGAGGATTCAAATAAAATATCTGAAGGAGAGGAGAAAAAAAAGAGTCAACACATTAAAAGTTAAAACATCCTATCTGTCTATATTGCGTTAATCCATACATTTCTCTTTTCTGCTTGATTCATTAAATTTCATTGAGAGATCAGTTGATTAATTTATTTTAGTGTCTTACCCAATACGGTATCATAAATGCTTATAAAATACACAACAGTGACAGAATGGTATATGATAATTAAATATATTATACAGCAACACTTATTTGAAAACATGGCATTTCCCTGGCAGCTGGAATGCATTTATTATGAATTTTATTATTTTGACAAAACCAAAATAAATAAGGTTCTTTGCCAAAACTCTCCTAAGGTCTCTGTGCATGGGGCAATAAAGTATGAAAAAAACAACAACACCTGGATTAAAAAACCACAACGCTTAGGTGCGACTATCCTGGAATTCATTTATATTTGCCTACAATAATAAAGGGATCTCTACTTTCTTTTAAAATTCAATTTTAACAGAAGAACACAACCAAGTCTCTGTGTTTATCTGCTAATTATGATGACAACTGATAGTTGACTAATAATGATTGTGACAATAATGATTATGAAGGCATTACCATAACAACTATAAAGCATTCTGACCTGGTGTTTTTTGAAGGTGTGAATCAGGGTACTGTTGATATAGTTAATAATAAGGCCAAGAGAAAGAACAATTATATTTTTGGCCACAGCAGTGGTGGAAGAGTCTCGATTGCTTGAGCCACTTGAGACATTATAGCCATAGGATGAGGAATTCATTGAGCTGATGTGACAATCCTGCAAGTCTCTGTTACAAAGAAACATTTACAAATATTTCAGCATTATTTTAGAATCATACTGCAAATAAACAGATAATGTGATGTGACTATAAAATTACCATGTGTTGTTTTTTAAAGGAATTATTTACAGAGGATAACATACACCTTCAAACTATAAACTGATTTTTACCTTTTGCTTTTAAAAAACACTCATCCTCTAATGCATCCATCCCAAAACAAGTATTTTATTCTGTTTTAATGGGACTTGAATGTTTCGCAAAGTTAGTAACTCAAAAATATTTTAATTTTCAATATTTTTTTCTCCCATAAAGTATTATTAAATGAATTAAGCAAAAATATTAATCCTTGAATGTATCAGTTTAACATCAAAATAAAAATACTGCACCAATATAGCATGCTAATATCAGACCTTCCTACCTCAGACAGTCCACTTCAGTCTCCACCAAATGTGTCTTTCATCTGTTGCATGGCTTTATATTAGAATGATGAAAGAGTCCTGCAGAATGTCAGAAATGATGTAATGATGTCTGTGATATCAGGCTGTGTATGGGTTACACATCTGGGACCATATTCACATACTTTTTTTTCCCCAAAGACCAAATGTGCTGAAAAATTTCCCAATTTCGGTGGTCATGAATTGATTTGCTAGGGTATTCATGGATTACATCTTTACCAACTGGTTCATCGTTCATTATGTATCTCACATTCAGGATCATCAGCAAATTCATCTTAACTTCTTGTATGGAACTGTAAGACTTTATCACATGAAAATCATCGATGATCCATTTGGTAGTCTGTGCTCATTGGAAGCCTAAGGCACATTCACTCACATGTTTTGGGACTGCCTACCTGTTGGCCATTTTTGGACCAGTGTTGCATCAAACAATCTGATTTGATACATGAGAAGTGCCTGTAACTGTGAGTGTTGATTTTAAATAAATAAATAACCTCTCAATCCTTAATCTTTCCAAACTCTCTGGGAGCCCAAAACATCAAAAACTTTCTTAATATGTCATTTAGGGTCTTACTTGCATAATAAAAAGTATTTAAAAATTTCATACCTTAACATTAATCCAAACTTGAAATATTTCCGTTTAAAATTTTTGGCACTTTGCTGAAATTGGGTATGATTATCCCTGATCCATATTACGTAATATAGATAAAGTCAGTCAAAAATTCAAAGTCTGGTGTTGTTGATACAAAACCACTCTGCTCCGGTGAATCAGCTTCTTTTCGTCTGAGCCAACCAATTTGTCTCATGCTGTTGCATTTAACCAAGCTAGCTATAAGCCTGCGAAAGCAAAGGTCATCCAACAAGAAAGGCAAAAAGCAAATTAATTATGTTTGATGTTTACACATTTCACTGTCATACATGTTTGATAATATGTATGTGTGACAAATCCTCTTAAATCTGGTGATGGGCTAAAATGAATGAACAAATATTTTTGAATGAATATTTTTAGTGTCAGATTTGTAAGTGTCCAGTATGTACCAGGTCAGCATGTCGAACCAAAGCCCGAGCACTCATGTGAAACTATAAGTAATATGTACTCATACAGCGAGGCATGGTCAGCGAGGTCCGTGTCTGTCTCATGTCCAACTGGTTGAGACAAAAAGCGAAACTTAAAGTGAATGAGACTGAACAAAAACTCGAAAGGTTCGAAACATTTACATGTATCAACTCGAAGGAATCAGCATTATGAAAAGAATCGGACCGTCCATCACTACTTAAATCCTCTTCAAGTAGTCATGTTGACATTTAAGGTGGGTTGATTCATTCATGGCGTAACTCGCATTGAACACCATGCAAGAAAACATTCCGCCTTAAAAGATGCATCTAACGGGCACAATGTGTGAGATCTTTTTTTTTTTTTCACCAGTAACATTCAACTAACAAACGTGAAAAGGCAGCAAAGTATCCTTTCGTTTTTGTTTAATGTTTCAAACTGCTACGGAAACTTTACAGCCAGCTTTTAATTTCCGCACAAATCATCAGTTTATTGGTTAAGGTTCTCCCCGGAATGATGGCTTTATGAGCTGGGCTGCTGCAGCGAGCAAACCAGCAGGTCTCACTGCAAGCTGAGGCTTGCCGCAAGTCCACCAAACTTTGTGGTAAATTTGCAACAAGCATCATTTAGATAAACTGACTTCATATTTAAAATCTACATGGTAACATTCTCGCCTAAAAAACCTATAAATTTTACGTAAGTGATACATTAAAAGTTCTGTGACAATAGAGCTGTTCCCTCCTTTGCTCCATGACTGTTGGAGGGTGGTGAAGGAGCTGTCAATCAAAATGTAATCTACTACGTCCACACCAGGCCTGGCCAACCCGCAGCTCGCAAGCCGCATGCGGCTCTTTGCCTGATGTCATGTGGCTCCTAAGTTCATGTCAGTTTGTGTGTGTGTGTATGTGTGTGTGTGTGTGTGTGTGTTTTTTATGTTTCGCTTAGCTTGAGTTCAATAGTCTTCGGTATTTTCATCTCACGCACATGCGGGTTAAATGCAAATTGTGAGGGAAACGTCAAGTTCGCTCTCAAAATGGCAGGGAAGCAATGCACAGCAAAACGAAAATATGAAGATGAGCACAGGACGTTTTTAACAGAGTAGGAGAATTGTTATTTTTCTGTTGAACCAATGGCAAGCCATTCTGCCTTATATGTCAGGCGTCATTAGTTCATTTCAAAGCTTACCCAACGTTAAACGGGCTGCGCTTAAGAAGCTGTCAATGTTTGGGTCGACATACGTTTGCAAGTCTGTTTTCCATTTTGAAACATGTGAAATCAAAGCATCGATCTGTTCTGACAGACACACGTGAAAGAATTGCTTTGAGTGGCAACAACTGACTATAAAGCAGATTCGAAAAGGATTGTACAAGGCAAGGAATGCCAAAAGTCCCACTAAGCGGCATGCATGGTAAGAGGAAAACGCTATTGTAAATTATTATATTCCTGTCGACTTGGTCGAACTGAGTTTTTGTTTGTGACAGTGCACACAATGTTCATTGTTGAAAATGACTGGCCTGTGGTTTTAGTACTGTAG
>JAQLOL010014221.1:0-12164 GCA_029783665.1 Naso thynnoides
AGGAAGTTTTGATGAGTGAGTTGACATGGGGGTCGAAGGAGAGGGTGGGATCCAGGATGACGCCAAGGTTGCGTGCCAGGGGGGAGGGGGGGTGATGGAGGTGGAGTCGATGGAGAGCGAGATGGATCCAGTTTTGCTCAGAGTGGATTTGGTGCTGATGAGGAGGAGCTCTGTTTTGTCACTGTTAAATTTGAGGAAGTTTTTTGCCAGCCATGATTTTATTGTGGAGATGCAGGTTTCAATGTGGGTGACAAACATCTTTGTCAACAAAACTGATAAACTGAGTATCTCTGATATCTGATTTTTAGCCAATTGTAGCATGTCTTTGAAGTTGGGAGAAAACCACACAGGCATGGGGGAGAACATACAAACTCCACAGTGTAAAAGCCCAGTTCAGAATAAGCTAAGTTGCAGATGACAACAGTCAAGTTTAGCTAGATTAGAAGTGCCAGTTCATTCTGCTCAAACGTTTTCCTGCAGCATTCAAAAATGTTTTTGCCTAGTCGTTAAAATCTGAACCGGGCTTTATGCACTGCACACCACGCCCGCCTTACACTGGAGTCTGCTTTTCTTTCTCCACCTCTTTGGTTTCCTCAACCCCAAGAAGTGCCGTATTCTTTTCCAGACTGATGGTGTCTTTTTCATCTCTGGGGGGACCTCCTCAGAGACTGCAGCCTCCTCCTGCAGGATTGTGAGGGCCTCTTCCTCCTCCTCCTCCTCCTCCTCCTCCTCAGGGAGCGCAAGTGCTGATGCATGAAATTCAGCTTCTTTCAGGGTTTGTAAGGAAGGAGTGTCGGGCAGAGTCTGCTGCTCCTGGCATCCTTCATCCTCAGGCATCTCCTCACACTGAGTCACGAGCTCGTGAGTCTGGGCTTCAGTGTCACTTTTGCTCTGGAGGATCTCAGCCTGCTCTGTCAAAGTGATGACATCAGAGTCATCCTTTTGGCTGATCAGCTGGTTTGAAAATCTGACTACTTCCAGTTTTCTTGGAGCATTTTGCTCTTCTCCCTCTCGACCTGGAGCTCAGCTGCAAAGTTCTGCTGGCTGAGAGCGTAAGCTGCTTGCACCTCCTCAAAATCTAACTGAAGCCTCTTCTCCTGCTGAACATCCATGTTTCGCAACAGAAACAATCAATCTGCTGTCCGAACTTGATAATATCACTTTCATATCTTTGGTTGACCTCACTGATCTTCTCGAGGCTTTCTTGGAGAAACCTGTTTCTCTCCCTCTCCACCAGGAGCTCAGCTGTAAATTTGTCCTGGCTGAGTCTGTGTGTCTCTTTCAGCTCCTCATAACATTTACGAAGTTCATTCTTCTGCTCAACTTCCTTTTTGAGCTCTTGCTGAAGGCAACCTCCTCTCTGACAGTGGGGGCATCAGGTTTAGAACTAGTGTTGACCTTGTTTGCTAAGACATAGATCCTTTCCAGTTCATTTTAAAGTGCCATGTTCTTCTTCCTCTCTGCCTGTAGATCAAGTTCGTAACGCCCCTCGTTAGTGATAAATGCCACTTGAAGTTCTTCAAAATCATTTTGAAGATCTCTCTTGCTCTTCCTCTTGATACCATCCCAAACCAGAGTTGCAGTCTATGCTGCACTGAGAGTTTCTGGATTGCTGTACTTTCACAGAGTCTCCAGCTCTTGCCTTGTTTCTTTTCCCTTGTTAATGTACACTTCCTTCAGGGATTTCTGGAACTTCAAACTTTTTGTGTGATCACTCACACAGTTTGAACTGTATATGCATGTAAGAGGAGCTGTGAAAATAATCTCCTGAACTTTATTATTGAACATGATTTCACATTTTATCACAGAAACACTGTTTAAAGGGATAGTTCATCCAAAAATCAAAATTCAGTCATTATCTACCCCTGCTCTTGCTGATGGAAGGTCAGGTGAAGTTTTTGAGTCCACAAAATGTTGCTGGAGTTTCAGAGAAAAAAAGGCATTGCAGTAATTTGCCAAACAATTGTAGTGAATGGTGACTAGGATTCAAATGAAAAAAACAATATAAAATTAAACCATAAACTGCCTCCATACTACTTGTCCGACGTATTTCAAGTGTCTTAAAGCCTTGAAATGCCATGTTGTTTGGAACACATTTAATGGCATGTTTTAGTCTCACTATGCACTGTAGCTTGTAGCTCCTAAGAAGGGAGCCACATTTATGTGTACATGCGCAAATGCCGTCTGAAGCTGCCGCAGCAGCTGTGGGGGACCAAGGAGAGCTGATCTACCTGTAGGATTTAATGGAGGGCAAGTCTGGTGTCTGCTGCTGGGACCAGACTTTCAGGTAGCATGTAAACACAGGTCTGTGTGCACTATGTTAGGAGCTACAAGCTACTGTGAACTGTGAGGTTATTTATTTATTTATTTTCCAGAACAGCACCTCTGAGTTTTTGAGTGTCTTTCAGGTCATTACTTTGGTTTTCAAGGCCCATAATTTTCCTGCATTGGTTCAGTCACACTGCTCCAATCAGCGCTGTTTCCAGCAGCAACTCATGGAAGTTTTGAACAGAAATGCTTCGACAAAATAGCAGCTAGCTGGCTGACATAAAGGAGCATTTATCAGGTGAAAAGTTCGATATTTTGTTCAGGAGTATGTGGAGACAAAAAAAAAAAATTGAAGTAAATATTAGACTTACATTTGTCAGATGGCAGGAAACGCAACTCCAAATGAATGCAAATGTTGCTCTGTGTCAGCTGGAGTCTGTTGTCCTAATTATATCACTACCTTATATCGACCTGTGTGTTAACTCATTAATGTTGTGTTTAAAGGCACCAAAGACAGGGGATTCACCCAGGGCATCAAACAAGCCAGAACTGCCACTGATGGACAAAATGTAAACAAACACAACATCTCATAGCGAAAGCCTTTTTGGGGAAAATGGGTGGGGCTTATGTCATCTATGTGGCCGATGTTGACAAAGGTCAATGACGTGATAAAATATCTTGGCTGAGACTCCCTTGAAAAAAAAGATTTTTAGTCTCAGAAGAACTTACCCTGGTTAATAAATAAATGCATACTTTAATTAATTATAATTCTGATGTGTGAATCAGTGGAGTGTCTCTTTAAAAAAACAGCAAGGTGTTTAAAAATTTTGAAAATATTACTATTTCTTGTTTCTCTGTGAGATTTTTCCCGTTTGACCTTAAACCAGATTTAAAAGTAAGATTTTCTGCTGCTACATGAATAAACCTCAAAAGAACAAACATGTAGATAAGTTTTCTGCGTGACAGTGTCAATAGTGACATGTTGCTTTGCATAGATGATGGGGAAAAAGCAATCAAATGTGTGCAATCGATCAATGTGTTTTTTCTGTTGCAGAGGGAAACTGGCAAATAGCCACTCAACCAAATGGTGTCAGACTTAAAATGCTCAGCCTGCTGCTCTTTGATTTATTTTTAGTGGAAAGTGGCATTAATGCTGCCATATTTCTGATCTGTCTTGTTGTGCTTCATTTTAAACCCATAATATTACAAAGCGAATGAACGACATGGGAAGTGGCTGAACAGTTACAGGTGCTGCTTTAAAAGCGTAAAGGTCACAGGCTTGATTTCGAGAACAGATAAGATGTATCCATCAAGTGCCGTGCATTCTGTGGAAGAGTCCTTGAGCCCAGCAGTGAGTTGCTATCTGCTCGGTGTAGGTCACCGCGGATAAGAGAGCTGCAGCGCTCTTACTGTAATTGCTTCATGATTATCTTTGTCAGTACTGTGCAGCTCAGCTGAGGCCCAGTGACACATCACAGACTGAGGGTCATCACCACCAAACCGGTCAGACAGGACGTCAACAGAAATATATTTTACAGTATGACACAAAACAGCGAATAAATAAGACAGTAGGGAGATTTAGGATGCACAAGTTTTTTGCACCGGTGAACTCTTTTGCTGGTACAAAGTGAGGAGGATTAAAAGAATAAAATCATCATTTATTCAGGGGCGTTTCACTGAGAGCCCACTGTCTTTTTCAGGAATGTCCTGATCACATTCACACCTGGAAGCTGCCTAGTTCAACTACAGTCTGATCTGCAGCCACTGAGCGGCTCTGCCGAAGTGTATGAGGTTAAGGTTGGATTGGCCTTGCACAAGAGACTTCGGTGGTTGTAATGAGGGCGGGGCAAACAATGGCCTTCACGTTCCCCACCCAGATCAATCCTGCCAGTCTGAGATTTTGAACTGGCGACCCACTGGTCACAAGCTCGCGTCTCTAACCTTCAAGTATGTGAAATTAAATCAATTTAATTTTCTGACCCGAAGTTTGAATTTATGTTTTCCATTTGTCTGTATTTCGATGTTTTGGTTGCAAGTGAGGTTAGGAGTGGATAAAACATGGTGATCTGACAATATCCAGACAGGAGAAAGCTGTGGATGCTGACATAGTGACACTGAAGCAGAAATACAGCCCTAGATGCATCTGTTATGTTCCAGAGCACAAATAAATCAGTTTAGCTTTCAGCCACTTTCGAGCACTAAAGGAAAAGCTGTGGCGCTTGTGCTAGCTTGCAAAATTAACAACTTCTCCATTAAAATAAATGAAATACACCTTTGTAGCTTGCTGTGCAGGTACAAGCTGTATAAGTACACGGTACAATACTTCTGGTGGTATTGATATATACAGGAGGGGCCCAATTTGAATGTTGTATTCACAAGCCGCGACGAACAAACGCAGCTAACTCTACCTTTAAGAGTTGTTATATCTGTAAGTCAACTTGCAACAACCTTCACAGCTGTTTCACTCTCATCCACAGACTACCATCTCCCTATCAAGATGAAGGAGGAGCTCAGTGGTCGTCATTTTGACATTGAAGATGACATCATCGCTGTGGCACTTTCTGCAGATCCAAGGCCCTGACTTCCACCAGGAAGGAATCCATGCGCTCCATGACTGCTGGACCATAAACGTAGGAGTGGACTACAATGAAAAACAAAACTGCTTGGATCTGGCTAACTGATTCATTCTACCTTGGACATGAACTTATCAAACAGCCTTCAAATTTATCTCTCCAAACGTTGTTACTTAAAGATGTTTCCATCATCTGTTTTGTATTTTCTTTAGCTTTTGTTCTGCTCAAAGTCATTTGTATTTGTGATTTGTTCTAAGGTTTTACATCTTTCCATGAGTCACGTTTGAACTTCAGATACACTCAAATGCAAAAGTCACCGTCATCTCGAGGTCGTTCCCAGCAGGTATAACTGAGTCATTTCAATGCTTCTGTTTGCCTCAAATTCTCCACAGTCTGAGTGTGAAGTCTGTAGAAATTCAATCCTATATATTTGCCTGACTGCTAATGGCTGTTTTGTTTTAATTGTTGTTATATAACTGCCCTTTTTAAAAAGTATCTACATGCAACTAAAGCCTCAGTGCATCCCGCTGGCTGCAGGTTGATATGTCGGTGTGTCACCACGGTGATGACCCTCTGCCCATCGCCTCACACCACATGCTGAATGGTTCTTCTCACTGACTCGGCAGCTCCGACGTCGTCTGACTTGCCTGAAGACAATAGTTGGCTTGTGTTTTTAGATAACAACAGCTGTCAAGGACTCCAACATTTTGCTGCAGTTTGTAAACAAACTGGAACTAGAATGTTACACAACTGCAGGGGAGAAATCAGAGGATTAAGTTTTGCTGTCAAAAAACAATATGCATAGAGTGCTGCTTGGGTGTGGAAAAAAGGTGTCCCTCCGGTGCTCTTCAGTTTAGGGATCCAAGTTTAACATTTGTAAAGAGATCTGAGGCACTCAGGAGGGTGATGAGGGTAATCATCACCCTCTTAAGTGTCTCAGATCTCTTCACAAAAGATTAAGTTTTGCTGTTTGACATTTGGTTCGTGCTGTTGGTTTGCAGAAGCTGTTTGTTGAGAAACATGAATGGATGAACTGAAAGAAGTGAATGAGTGGATGAATAAGTTGGTTTATTTGATTCTTGGTGTACAGTTACTGCCACTTTGTTTCTGTTCCAGGTCTTATCCAGAATTATCATTTGTTGTCAGATATTATTATTCATCGTTGAAGAAAACACAGTAAGTCTCCTGAGGTCTCTTTTTTCCCACCTGCACAAATTCTAATTAAACTTCCCTTCCATCTGCTGTTGATTCATCATTGCTGTCACTTTATTTCTGCACTTTGTCACCACAATGAAGCACAGCTGAAGGATGCATTCCTGCCTGCAGTGGTCTTGGTGATGGTTGAGACCAGCAGGGACGAACTGCACTGACTCTGTGAGGATGTTTTCTGGGATCTGCATGTCGACCTGTGAACACACAAAACACGAGCTAAGGTTATCCTTACTTCTGCCTCTAATGAAAATGTACCAACTGATACATTGCATAAGTGAGAGAGAAAATTAAAATAAAATCACATGTGACTAAACTCAAGAAATATGAATATTATTTAATTCTGTACTAAACCAAAACATAGAAGTGCTTACGCCTGAAATAACATATTGTGTGTGTGTAAGTGTGATTATTTGGGATGGCAGAAACAAGATGTAAACACAGCATTGGCATATGTTTGTGATGGCTAACCTGTTAGCAAACAACATGCTCATATACACTAAAGTACAGAGAGTTAAAGAGGAACATTAGCATTAATTTGGAGATGTGTTTGCATCCACCTGATGAATGAAAGTCTAGTTTACTCTCTTTTTGCTGTTTAGCTTCAAAGCCATTCCACTGAAGAATATCTGGGTGAAAAGCTGTTAAATGCTCTATTATATTTACCAGCTAGCTGCTAACTTTATTGGTAGTTTGGTGCTCGGCAGGTCGTGCAAACTGTGTCTTCCACTAAAAACAGCTGCATGCAGCAACTGAAAACCAAGCTATGATGACAGTGGAAAGAATTTTAATAGTGGTATGCAAAAAACCTAAAAGAGTGAAGTAAAAGACACAAAAATTGGGGATTTGACAATTAGAGCGACCCGCCTTTACTAGTAGTCACGGGATACATTGTATTGTAAAATATACGCTCTAAAATGCACGTTTCCTTAAAGATTGCCTCTTTCTCATCAGTGTTGATAACAGTATTAAAGTTTAAATCTAACTCCTGCTTTCTAACCATCATTTAAAGCTGAGGTAGCTACATTAACCTCTGAAAATCAAGCTAGCTGTAGCATGGGACTCCTAAGGAAGCAACTCTGCTGCACCACCCCACCCCCACTCTCGTTTTTGCTTGTGTTTTATTTCATTTGATGTCTCTCTCTTTTAAGTATAGTTTGTACCAACGATTCACGACGAGACGGTTGCGGGGAAAGTTGCCGCGGTGCAAACTGGTCCGTCTCAGCTCGACTCAAGCTGGCTGACGGTGTCGCCTGCAGCTTAGCTTGAAGTTGCCAAAAGCCAGTTTTAGAATGTAAGGCACGTCACCTGTTTCAACAATCAGTCAGCTCATAGCGACGTCACCTGTTGCTAAGAGGTGCAATAAAGAGCAGCCAATAGGAACATGGACTCTCTGAAATGACCCATGATAGGCGGAAAATTGGCCCTGGCCCACTCTGCCCATATGGTAATCCGTCATTGTATCGATACTATCAATAATTGGATCGATCTGCCCAACACTAGCAGTATGTAGGCCTAAGTTTGTGCTGTTATTGAGAAGGTATACTGCAGTTCTATGTGATGTTTCTCATTTTGACGACTGAGAATAGCTGACATAAAAGAAATGAGAGTTCAGTTCTGTCTCACCACTATTGTTTTATATTTTTTCTAGACAAATACTAAAACATGTTAGTCCAGCGACAGAAGATGGAGACATGACAAGCAATATCAAAATAAGAGGTAGGCCTATAGGCTTAGAACTAAAAGACCCATGTCTGGTTAAACTTCAGTGTTGGTTCACTAAATTTATTATTACACATTAATGGAGATGCATTTTGATAAGCAACTGGTTGAGGTGCAGCTTAATAACCTGGGCAGTTTAATCTATAATAATGCAGGCCAGCTAAATTTTACAAAGGTGGTCATTTCCTATGTGAAATCTTATTCTTTCAAGTAACAGAGTAACATTATTCTTGAAACTGTCAGATGATGGGAGTGGAGTGAACACTTCTTCAAAGTTGTGAGCTTCTTTAATTGATTAATTTAAAAATTGCCCGTCACAGTTGCCTGAATACAGAGTCAAAGACAGGAGCAGAAGTATAGTGTCTTTTTTCAGATAGCCTGAATTACAATATGCTGAAAGGTTGTTATGGAATTTTTGCCAGATGACACGCACAAAAAAAATGCCTACTGCAGCTTTAAAGTCATAGTTACAGAAAAATGAAAGTGATATGTAATACAATTCCTAATCTCAAGGATAAAATGATTTGAAACAGTGAATCTATTTGACGCATAAAACAGGAACATGACAACTGTTTCTAATATCAGACTTTACACACAAGACAACAGATCATCTCTCGTACAAAGTACACAGCACCAGTATTCTGTCTGAAACTCTTTTACCGACTTAGTTATTCCCTTAAGATTTGCCGGTAAAACTGTGCTGCTGTGAGTGAGAAATTCATTTTGCACTTTATCAGTATCAGCAGTGATTTCATCTGAAGGAGAAGTTTTATCTGCACAGACTTGACAAGAGAAAGAAGTAATGTCATTACCTCATGAGTGGGACACAAACATTTTTGTATCTATTTCATTTTTGTGTTTGCTGTACTTCAACAGTCAATAAACACAACTCATGATGCACATACAGTGACTCAGCTTTTTCACAAGCTGACCTCGGGGGAGCGTTTCACACTCACAGCTGAGGTGGGCGTTTGTGTTTCTTAAACATGTGTTGGTGCACTTCCTGCATCAGTTAACCAGCTGCTTTCGCCTGAGGCTCTACTATCTGTATCATGACTAGTTACAGAGTCATGACCAAGGAGAGGAATTATCTAACGCTAACTAGAACCTCCTACGTGCCACCTGAAGGCCCACTCAAACCTCTGTTATATAAGGTCCATGTAGGAGAGCAAGTGGGCCTTTTATAATCTCGTTTTTTCCAAATACTGTATGCTAATTTCTGCATAATCCTTCACTACAGACCTGTTATTTTAATTATTAGTGTGGATCCTGTTTGTATTCAAAGACGAGCCCTAATCCCATCTTGTGTGAAATAATGTCTAAACAGGGGTGTTATATTAAGAACTGTTTGCATCATGGCTGTCTGACAGAGAGACTGCATGGCTACCGAAACCATAGCAACACTGGACTGGAGCTTCGGTAGTCACACTCAAAAAACATCAAACATATCTTTGAAAAACATGTCTGCTCGTGCAGTCTCACACTTCTGTCTTCTCATTCTCTTTCTACTTTTGCCCTCCTCTTTCCCTCTCTTGTAATTCTCCTTGGCTCCTCGTTTTCTCTTCTTCTCCTCCTTCTTTGTGTTTTGCTTACTTTCTAATCTCAGTCCATCTTTCTCCCTCCCTCCTCGTCTCTCAAGAGCCCCTTTTTCATCCATCTATGTCTCCTTGTCTTCTCTGCCTTCATCAATCTGTCCATCTTCCTCACCATCTCTCCTCCCCATTTTCATTTTTACCTGCATTGGCTGAAATGTGCTTGGTCATTTTCGAATGTCTCCGGTTCTGTTATCTCGTTTAATAACCTTGCAGCAAAGTGTTTGGTGCTCAATATGTCGACTCGTCTCTGCTGTTCTGTCCCCCTCCCTGTCTGCCTCACCGTTTCTTTCCCTCTCAGTTGTCTGTCCTTACCCCCAACCATTAATTTCCCTTTCCATCTGCCCTCCCTACTCTCGCCATCTTCATGTCTCTTTTTCTTTTTTTCCCCCTCATCTCCTTTTTCTTACACATCTGCCTTCATCCACCCTTGGCTCTGATTCCTCATATCTCATTTAATGTCTTTGCATCTTCCTGTTTTTCTTCCAACTCTGTCTGGGTGTCTGTCCGTCTCCTCCAAAATGCCTCTGTCCATCTCTTTCCCCACCGTCTGTCTGCCCACCTGTGGCAGCATCAGCTCTGTATCGCTGGTATCCGTGGTGATGTTGAAGGGCGTTTCGTTGAACTTGCCGAGGCAGTGGACGTCTGCTCCGTAACTCAGCAAGAGCTCGGCCACAGTCCTGAGCCGCCCAGTGCAGCCCTGTCATCTTCAGCCTGTCTTTGGTGGTGATGTCGGCACTATCCTGCATAGATGCACAACGCCTCCTTGTGGTGAGAAAAGGGGCAGAAAACACACAAGAGTGGGAGATAAAGGAGGGGGTGTGATCAGAGGAGATGTCTGTGAGCAGGCATGTCTGGAGGTAAAGTGGGTAAGGTGAAGCATGCACAAACACACGTTGAAACATTGTTGAAAAACGTCTTTAAAACTTGAGCTGAGGCCTGTGAAACATCAGAGAAGCTTCAATGTTTTTGTTTATCAAAAGAAGAAATCAGAAAATCGTTTGGTGGCTTTTCAGTGCACATTAAACAATTTAAATCATTACAGTTGTAAGAGATTTACAGTACGGCAATTTGTATATTTATTTACAAAATATTTTAGTGGCACAACCTCAAATAATAAACTGTTAGGCCAAAAACGTAAGTGGACACATGGACTGATTCAGTTGTTTTTGCTGGATCCCTTCCTTCCGCTTTAGTATGTTCTTAGAGGAGAACTTCAGTTATTTGCACATTAAGCCTTTTAAAAAGGACTGTTCTGACCTTATACAAAGTTCTGCAGCACTTTTACGACAGTCAGTGTGGTGCTGAGAGCTGAAGCTTTTTGCTGACGTCACTGCTAGCCTTCATAATGGATTCAAAGGGGCATTTCCAGAATCCTCCAAAAAACACAATAAATGCTCGTTTTCAAAAAACTCACCAAGTGGTCATTAGTGTCCGCTGATGTTCTGATACAAAACTCGTCGCATAGTATGCTTTGCATCGAGTTTCATTTATCTTTTTAGAAAATCCTCTGAGTTGCAGAGACATTGCCAAGATGTTTAGACATCCCTCTGCCGCTAGCAACCAGAAGATAGATTGTTTTGGAAAGTTTGTAGTTTTCACTTGATCACTAGTGGTGGTGTGCAAAAATAACGTTAGCCTAACTTCACACCTTTAGCGAAATAGATTTGGAAGAGTTCGTTCTTCTGTGGTAGCCTTCAACCTCTCGTTATGAAAACAACGCAAAGTTTACAAATGGCTGTGAGGTGGCCAGCTGAAGATAGTTCTATAAGTAAAACTCGATGCAACACATACTATGTAACAATTTTTATAACAGAACATCAGTGGACGCCATTGACCACTTGGTGAGTTTCTCGCCTTTTAAAAAATGAGCGATGATTGTGTTTTTTGTGGGATTCTGGAAATGCCCCTCTGAATCAACTGTGGAGGCTAGCAGTGATGTCAGTAATGACCTCCGGCTCTCAGCACTGCAATGTTTGTCATAAAAGTGATGAGGAACACTGTATGTGATCAGAAAAATCCTTTTTATAATGCATCATGTGCAAAAAAACAAAGTTCTCCTTTAATGCCACAACATACAATTATGTTTAAGAACATAGAGTGGCTCCAACTTTACATCAGCAATTGTGTTTTCTGTTTTTGCATAACAGAAATCTCATTCCTAGGGCCAGTTATTCGAGTCTGGTGTGGAGTAACTTGACTGTCCTGCATGGAGCCTTGACCTCAACATATCTAATGCTTTTAGGATAAACCGCAATGAGTAATACCTTAAAAGAGACCTGCACAGCTGAAAACTCTCACTCTGGCCCAGCCCACCAGAGACTGATACCAGTAGAACGTTAAAGTCTCTCTGATACCCGCAGAAAAAAACCCCACACATGTACATGAGGTACATTTGAACCTCAAACATAACAACCAGTGCCACCAGCACCGGCATTTGCCCACAAATATAAATACCAACTGTTCATTATAGAGAAGCATAATGCAGTACAGAAAATAGCCAAGTCACAGCAAATAAACAACAAATAAGTAAATAAAGATGTATGTAGCTCTTTAAAGCGGTGATCAAATAACAACTCATCCGAAATGGTGCTTTTTCCTGAAGCATTCAGAATTTTCAGGAACTCTTCATGCTCCATCTTCTCCCTGCTGCTCTGCATAAGCAATCATGTGTAACACATGTGATTAATATGCCTGTAATGCACAGCAAATTACTCGTGCATAATACTTAGAATATAATAAACATATAATATTTCAACAGAGAGGCTAAATGAGTTGGAATCCCACCCGACAGGCTTGC
>JAQLOL010014222.1:0-12155 GCA_029783665.1 Naso thynnoides
CCTGTTAGCAACCAAATACTTAATTACAAAACATGCTGAGACAGAGCAACAAAAGCATTTGTTTGAGGTGTGTTTCTGGTTTCAGATGGTCCGTATTGGACATTTCTTGATTTGAGAGATGATGTAGTTGCTCAGAAACAATCTCGTCTGGCCATCTGGTGATTTATATCTACTATTTACATTAACGTTGGCTCTAAGCTCAAACTCCAGAAAGAATATCTGGCTCTTTAGGTGCTCGATCTTTCACCATGCATCTGACGACACTTTGCCTCTCCGTTGTTTTTTGCCGAACAGACAGCCTGTTTGCCGAAAACAGCCTTTGTACAGCTTGAGAGCAGTGGAACTAAACCACAAACAACAAACTCAATATGCTTTTTAGCACTAGCCCCCAATAAGGGACCAACTTTTGAAGTGTGCAAGCTAGAACATTAATGCATTACTGAGCTACACGAAAGTTATGTAGGGACATGTTTGAGGCCAGTCATTAAAGTTTTTAAATTACATTGTTCAGCCCAGTCTGGAATTGTATTTCCATTTGATTATTTTACAATGCTTGTTGGGGTCCAGACCTTTGAACTTTTGAACTGCTCCACCTAGTTTAGCTGAGGGATTCCAGTTTGACACTGAAACATAAAACAGCAGTTTCTTGTCCTAAAAACATGACCCTGCAAAGGATTATGAATGAATGAATTTTACTTGCTGTTTGGCTATTGTATGAGAAAATCTGTAACTCGACTGCCATTTTAGAAACAGAGTGAGCCAATATACCAATGAGCCAAAAGCATCATCAAACGGTATGTCACCCACCAGCTGGGACATTCATTGGTGCACTAATAACTGGTTAACGAAAAACAAATCTCTTTCCCCAACAAAACATGCTTTGAGTGAAAGGAAAAAAAAAAAAAACTAATGCATTGCTATGAATTCCCCCCCTATTTAATGTTAATTCAGAAAATTCTGAAATGGATTTGCAAAAAAAAAAAATCCATGGTCACAGACACACACCCATAACACACGCTCAAGCTTAAGGACCTCCCGTTGTCTCAGTTTCCATAAAAAGATGTAAATTAATTTTGGGACGAATGCAAATGAAAATGAAACTGACTGTGTAGCATGCACAAACTAATGTTAACAGTGCTGTTGTTTGCCTGCTAGCTAATGAGTGAGCAGCTGACATTTGCATTTACAGAGAGCTAACGATAAAATCAACTGCTCAATCTCAAATCATGTTACGAACTTGAGACCCACTACTTAATTAGACATACTTAACGTTACTCCTCCTCATTTCTCCATCATCTCTGTTGCATTTTGTTCCGCAACATGGTGCCTTTTCCCATTACAAGTTCTTGTTAGCTCCTCCAACTTAGACACAACAGTTAGCAAGCTAAACAGTTTTAGTATGTTTTTGCTCCCCAGCATCATATTCCCATCCAGTGACGATGATCTCTGACCTGTGTCTCTGTCTACAGTCAACATACAGCAGAGCAGCATGGCTAATTTTCATAAAAAGTACATGGCTGATGTGCATACGCATAACTTTACTGCAAAATAAATAGGCCTACATAACCTATATTATTCATTAAAAAATGTATTTGTATTTCACAATGTAATTTAATTAAATTTAATTGTTTTAATGTCAGCTACATGTGAAGAAATCAATAGGGTTTGTAGGCTGCTTATTTGAAAAAATGCAAAAATTATTATTTAACAAACACCCGAGGGTACTCCTCAGATCACCTATGCTTATTATTGAATCGATATTGAAGTGTATTGATCAGTATCAAATCAAATTGATACTGAATTGGACTGTGACCCAAAGAATCAAAACTAAATGGAGCTGTGAGGTTCTGGATAGTACCAGCTGAATTTGAAATGAACATTTAGGAAGTAGAACAAAATTATTATTGCACATTAAAATTTATTTATATAAATAATTAGATCATTTATTTCTTACATTAGCCATTCAGCATAGTTAAGTGACAGCCACTTACGTGAAAGGATTGATCGTTTCTTTTGTAACAGTTATACAACAGTTATATTTGGTTGAAGTGACTGAAGGAGCTCTCAAAGAAGAAATGAAGAGGAGAGAGAAAAGAAGACAGTCTACTGAGAGTACTGATTGCATTATTGCAACACCTGACCTTCAACTGATACATTTACAGAATGCACTCATACTGTACAAGAACATTACATCTTAGCAAAATCAACAACACTGAAAGCAACGCACAAGGACATATAAGGTAGAGGAAGTTGCAGTACTGGAATATTGTATGTAGCCTTAACTCAGTATTACCAAAGAGTTAAAAAATGCAAGAATAGTGATGTGAGGAGGTAGCACCAGCAAGGCGTTTTAAATAGACTGGTTGAGGTGTATTTTAAGGCTTACCTGGCAAGCGTTTCATAGGCTCTGTAAGGATTTGGAGAGTGGTTGCTACAAAAAAATGTCCTCAGTAATTTGCATTCACATGTAAATTAAGGTCGAAGGAAGCAGGGCTAAGAAGGTGAAGGAAGCAGGCTTGGATATTTCAAATGAGCACCTTCAGCATGTGAGAGAGGTATTACTTGTATGGTAGAATATGCATATCAACATACGTTAGCCATCACTATGTGCATTCAGGCAGCATACGTGCTGTAGAGGGAATAGAGCATTGGACCAGTGGACCATGAGATGCATAGTTACATTGGGTGGGATGAAAAGCATGAAATAAGTTCTGACTAATATCAGGCAGACACGTGCAGAAAGCCGCAGTGGCAGCGACTCATCTTTTTAGTAGCTTATATACCTGCATTTCTCACTGTGAAGTTCACTTTTTTTTGTGACCTTCCAACAAAAAAGGACAGTTTTGGGGTTGTAGTAAGTTCAACCTCTGCAAATGAGGGAAGCTATTTATTTTTGGAATACCTTTAGTGATAATTGGCGGTGGCTTTGATGTTTCAGGCACTGGATCAACATAATAAATACTGTGCAGAATAATGTGTGCCATTTTTGAAAATGAATGCTGACACTCACTAAGTCTTCTTGGAGAGAGTGCTTCCAGATAAAGAGGCTTTTTTGAGGGAATAAGAATGAGAACTTGACTGCAGGCTGAATCACTGTTGTGTTGCATCAGTCTGTCAAATGTGTATTTTTAAAGCAAGTTTGTACTGTATGTTCTGTAATGATATAGACATACACAGAAACAAAGATATGATATAAACCCTTTTGGGTAAAATAAAACTGATTACAATTACAAAATTGTATTTTAAAAAAGTGTTCATAACCTGTAGTTTATGCACTTCCAAGGGTAAAGGCCCTTTCACCCTGGGGACATGACGAATAAACAACACAAATTTACGAAATATTTGGCGGCGAATATTTCGCATCAAAACCATTCACACCGGCGGCGATGCGAATGTGCGACAGAAGCGACAATTATAAACCAAAATTTCGCTTTGCGACGGGTGGTTCTTTGCCTCCACGTCATGTCACAAATCCGAGCACAGCTGCTAATTACCCCTCCTGTATTCAACACCCGCTGATCAATATCTGATCTCTACCTGTCTGATTAATATCCGATCACTGTCCTTCATTTCGTTTGTGTCCCTTGTCAAACAAGACGCTGGTGGTGAGCATATAAAAAGAGTGAGAAAGTGGCGAGAGCACTTGTCTTTGATGAGAGACACATGTTATTTACATTGTTGTCATGGTGATGTGACGTGAGGGTTGTGACATATACTTCCTTGTCATGCTACACGATTGTTGATGTGTTTATTTGCCGGGCGAAAGCTCAGAAAAATCAACCACAGTGCGAAAAAAAAAAAGTTGCATTTTCGTCACGACACATTCGCGGGCAGTGTGAAAGGACTCATGATGAAAACCAGGGTTCAAAAAAAAATATTGACGTGCGAATTATTCGCGCGAAAAATACGTCCCCGGTGTGAAAGGGCCTTAAGAATGGTAAACATAAAGAGCAAAGATGAATGATTTAATATTTTTTACCTTTGACCCAATGAAACATGGCATCACTACTTTTACCTCCTCTTAGCACCTTGTGGAACATGTACTGCACATCACAATCATGCTGTTTTCCTCTGAAATTATGGAAAACATCCATAGGGACGAAATGTTTGGCTCTAAAGTCTACACTGCTTGACTCTAACCAAAAGCAGCACTTCAACTTAATGCATGCAACAACAACAACATGCTGCATTTGGTCTTCTTTTTCTTACTTTTCTTTACTTTTTCTCTGTGTTTATTTGAGGGTCATACGCTAACGTTATAGGTGCATTCTACCACCTACTGTATCAGAGTGTGTGAATGCTAACCTGGAGAACAATCTTGCTTTGTGTAATCAGCTCTATTTATCAGCCATAATTATATTAAATTATATTACATTATATTATCTGAAGCGGACATAATACTAATAATTTATCAGGCTGATATTTATCGTGCATCCCCAGTCACGTAAGTCTAAATTGTGTCACTGTAATGCTGTTTTTATCAGTTTTCTTAACTTTATAATGTTAATGAAATGTACATATAAAGAGCCATTAAATGTTAATATTATTATAATCTTTAAATGTAACATTGCAGCTTATAGTCATTTATGTTTCTCATGACATTTTGGGAAAAATAAAATCTCTTTATAAGTGATGAGATGCTGTGATGATGAACAACAAATGAAGGAAGCAAATAGCCACATTGCTGCCGCAAATATTAGCAGCTTCCCTTCTGCATGACAGATGACGACTAGTTTTCACGAGGTCCGTACTCCTGATTCGCTGCGACATTTCACTCACTGGCTGTCTGCATGGTTCTCCTCTGCGTGGTCCTGAATGTCAATCTGCAGAGCTCCCCCACACTCAGACAGTAGCTACCAGTGATGCTGCACTAATTAGCCAACCCTCTCGAGTAGCCCAGCCCTCCCAACGGCATCTGTGCCAAACAGAATTATTAAAGAAGGAGGGAGGAGGAGTAGCACCTCCTTTGCAGAGGAGCAAACATCTAGGTTCAGTTTAGTATTCAGTTCGTCGCCCTCTGGCTGGGGAGCCAACGTTGTCATCAATATTAACACCTAGATACATCCGCCACTGTAACGCACATTTTTTACCCCAACCTAATGAAAATTTCATGTGAATCACATAATTATAATTCTTTATTCAAATGAGGGCTGTCTGAGGAGCAGAGGTGATTTGTGACTCAGTCGCTGAAAAGCAGTTGTGTGGATGGTGATGCTGTGTCTGCTTTACACTTTAGTCGTAGAGGTCTGTGTGTATGTATGTGTGTGTTTGTCAGGTGGGTGGTATACATCTTTCCAGAGCTGCCTAGATTATAAATAGATTAATTTTCTACACCGATAATTTTTTAATTTAATAATCATTGGCCCCTCTCTCCAGAGCGCTTGGCCTTCCTCATCTCCTGTCTTTTGGCATTCCCTCAGCTCTGATGGCTTGTTTGCTGATTTGTTTATATATTTATTAATTCATTTACCCCCCTCAATCCAATTTTAGCTGACATTTCTTGTCAAGATGCAAGGGATGACCTTTGAAAGCAGAACACTTACTGCCAGAGATGTGAAGGAGGTCTCACTCTTAGCTCAGAAAACACTCCTCTCATCTCCTCTATATGCAATAATAAAAGGAGCAAAATATAGTTGCCTCATAATATAAAGGCTCATACTAGTACATTCTCCAAGTAGACTAGACAAGTATTTAAAAGTTATAACTAACACTTATTTATTACCTACATATGTGACTGAAATTTGAGTGTCTCTGTGTCTCATTTCATTTTAAAAAAAGGTTTTTTAAAAAGGAAAATCTGAATCTAACGAGCACTAAAGAGTGACATGAACAGTACAAAGTTATAAAATTAAAGCATGACATTTTTGGAAATTAGCTCATTTGATTGCTTGCTCAGAGTCAGCTTGAAATCATCCTTTTATCTGTGCTGTAGTCTAAATTTATGGCACCAGCCAGCAGCTGGTTAGCGTAATTTAGCATGAAGACTGGAATGCTGGCCTGCTCCTTGAAGGCTCATCAACGAACATGTTCATTCATCTTGTTTGCTTATCCACATGAAACCCAAGTTTAACAATTTGTTGTGATTGTACACTTGTGCTAAACATGTGCTTCATCTTGATGGTTTTATTTGTCTGTTTGGAGTTCAGTGGTCTGATGTATATTTGGAAATCTTCAGTTCAACATGTGTCTGTTTTCAGGTTTGTCATCTGACGTGTCCATTTGAAGATCTGTGGTGTAAATGTATGTTTACCTTAGTGTTTGATTTGAAATGAGTGTGCTGAATGCCCCCCCTCTGCATCACCCAATGAGCTGCTGTTTCCTCACCCACCTCCTTCTCTCTCTCCCTGTAATATATTCTCTCAGTGTATAATACAGTCCCATTGGGACCACAGGTTTTCTTTGGATGGTGAAATTTCATGCAGCATCTTTACATATCCTGGCACACATTGTCTGCATTCAGGGCAGCAGTGCATTTGCATAAGCACGCATTTCAAGGTGACAGTATTTAACCAGTTTGGGAGTTTTACGGAGTAGTTTTACCTGTATGTGTCTGCACATCATTTTCTGCAAGTCTGTGTGTGTTTGCATGCTCACATGTAATTGCATGTGTGCATGTGTGATATCACAGGAACATCACAGACCTGCAACATCCTTAGCTCCCTGTTGCCATGGGGACACTTCATGGTTACAGGAATGTCTAATGGGTCTCCCATACAAATTAACCTTCTATAGAGTACATGTGTGTGTGTGCTGTAATGATTTTAGTCAGTCATGCACTTAAATGCAAATTATTAAAATACTGAATAAATATTAAAGGTGCACTTTGCGACTTTTTATACAATATTTGTTACGTAGTTCAACTGAGCAATGTGCTCTTATTGCTACAAATGTAGACATATGGATTCAGAGTGCATCTTAAACTAATGTTATTCTCTGTGCCAAGAGCTCTGTTTAGTTGTTTGTTTATAGGTCCATACATAGCTGCATAAAGCACCTTTAACCACTGATTCCTTATTCAGCGCTTTATATTAATCCCTAAAAGCATTTTAATACTTTTAAGTCACATTATATTATGGCTATATTTTTCTTTTTAAACATATCAATGATGTGTCTGTCTAAGGGCCCTATCTTCCGCCCACCACAAATGTCATTGTTTTTTTAACTGATGCAGTTGTCATTTTCATGCTCAGCGCCCACGTTGTAGAAATAGCAAATGCACTTGTGCTGATCTGTGTGCTGATGGGAGTGCTGGCCTTAAAAAGAGGTGTGGTCAGGTGCGTTTTCGGCACATTGCTATCTTGTGGCACCAGAAAGCATTTGTGCTATTGACCAAATAAAATTCTATCTAAAGTCTGGTGCAGTGTTGTGCTGTTATTTACAGAACACAGGCTATGGATACGTGTACACAGGTGTGTTCACAGGGCGTGTGCGCAGGGTGCGATTTGTAGGGGGGGATGGTGGGGATTATCCCCACCTCTGGTTTTTTCATCCCCACCTCTGCCAAAGTGTTTTCATCTCAGGGGGGGACAAGACGTATACCTGCTAAACAATTAAAAACCATTTGAAAATACAAGCAGTTCACGGCTGTTTTCTTTCACTGATATAGTCTACAGCAAGAACATCGAAGTTGACGCAACCCATCTGGCCCAGATGTGCGCTCATTCCCTGCTCAGAAGTTTGCCGAGATGTGGATAAAAGAGGGGCAAAATGCTGCAGATGATGCGCCAACAGAAAAGCCACCAACGATACAAGAAGTCCATCATCAGAGCAGATTGTTTTCCTAGTCTATCAAACTGTTTGGACACGTTGATAATGTTGGATATCGAAAACAGTCTAGGTTACTTTTTAATAGGCTTATCCTAATTTCTTTTTTCTTCCGTAAATCCTAAGGCTTAAAGTTGGAGTGATCGGCACCTGTCCATGTTTCTGGACGTTAATTTTGTTACCCCGTGATCGCATTGCAGAATTAAAGTGAAAAAGAGATTTTGTTTTTGTTTTGTTACTTTGGTTTTGTTGGTTGGTTGAACTTTAAACTTTATTAGTTCCAAATTTTATAAGTATCAAGATGCTGCTGTTTAATCGAGTTAAAAAAACGACCTGTTCTCCATTAATTAAAAAAAAACAAAAAACATCCCCCCCCTCTGCATTTTGACAAATTACACCCTGGAAACAACCACAGTGAAAGTTGCTGGTATGTTGTCAGTATGACTGTCAAGAGATTATTTCGGTGTATTTTAGCAGAGAATCGCACGACCAAAAAAAAAGAAAAAAAAAAGAAAAAAAAAGAAAAAGGCGAGACTCCTGATCTCTAGTGTTGCATGGTGGCAGGTGTGTGTCAGAGGAGCACTGATCTGTTAACATGGGCGCAGACGAAAGTCAATATTAGAGGATTTCTAGCGACGTTTTCACAGGCTGCGTTCACAAATAAAAGCGTTGCAACCAGAGCGCCCTGACAGCGGACTGGGCAGAGTACGGAGTGTGTCGCGCTGACAGCAGTAACACGGTTGTGCACTGTACATACCATCGTAACTGGAGCGGCCACTTTGACCGGGAGAGTGCTTGATCCTGGACTCACGGCCACCGTCTTTACAATCGTTGCTCCCGCAGGGACGTTCAGCAATGCTGCTGTGGATGGAGGAATCTTCTGAGTCGCTGCAGCTGCCGCGGCCAATGCTGCCATACCGCTCATCTGAGGAGCACTTCCTATTGGCTGAGAGCAGACGGGAAGCAGGGCAAAGGTGTAAAAAACAGGACTATGGACAATTAAAGCTCATTCCTGTCAGAAATAATAGAGTATAAATTCTAAACAAATGAGAATTTTCCAGAGATTTTAGCCACATTTTGGGGGCTTAGTTAGAAAATGACTACAGGTGGTCGTATAACTTCACATTGACTGACTTTAATTTTAGACAGCTGAGCAAACTATCTGTGGAGGAAGCTCACTGAATGCAGCTAAAAGATCTGGTAACTTTTTTTTTTGGTCATAAACAAACATTAAAGCTCAACCGGAAACAGCAGTTGTTGTGAGGACACCTGTTCATCTCCATGACAACTCAGCAATGTTCATCTTTTCAAATAAGATGTGTTTACCGTGCCCTGACTGGCCTGAGCAGGTACCACCATACGAACACCTGCAGGAAGTGTTGTCACGGCAACTGGGGACTTGGACGTGGCCTGTCTCACTGTGACGATAGAGGCTCCGCCTGCTGCACCTGGAGCTGCTGCCACCTTCAGAACCGCTGTAGAAATACGGGAAACAGGTGAGACACACTCAGATCTATCTGCTCTGTCACCTACAGATCCACCTGAACAGGTGTATTAACCTACCTGGTGCTTTGGAAGTAGCAGCCAATGGGCTTCCAGGTACGGAGACAGTAGGGGAGGGGACCAGTGTGATGCCCGACATTGGTGCAGTTTGGTTAGCTGGTGTCATGGCCATGGGGGCGGGGCTCTTTGGGGAGCTAGCCGCAGGTGTGGCGACGGGGGCAGGACCAGAGGCCGGTGAGCTGGCTGCAGGTGTGGTGGGAATGTCATACTTCTGCAGCTGCAGCAGGTAGGTGTCAGCGGTCTGTGACGGCCCCCAGCTCACCTCCAAAGATGTCGTGTTGGCGCGAACGAGCTGCACCCGAGAGGGAGCGACCGGACGCTCTGAGGACAGACAGGTGGGACGGAGTCAGACAGACAGGTAACATCCGCACACGTCAGAGTTAAGAGGGTGGACAGAACTCCTCACCTGTCTCCAGGTACCAGAGATCCTTGCAGCACACCTGGTTGTTCCAGGCCTTTCTGTATCCGTCTCTGCCGCTCCAGACGTAGAGTCTCGAGTTGATGGACACACTGCAGTGACCTGCTCGAGCTCTGGGGATGTTCTCTTCCAGACTGTCCATTTGGACCGTCTCCCAACACATCCTGTCTACAGACAGACAGACAGACAGACAGACAGACAGACAGACAAGCAGTCATGAGCCAGTGTTGTCTTTTCTGATGTCTAAATACTCGTGAATGTGTCTGTGTGTGAACAGCGGAGTAATCTGTTACAGTGACTGAGAAAAATGTGTAATTAAGTTACATTTACTTACAAAAATATCATTGATTACAAATGTGAATATTTCTAGGCTACATGTTGAATAATATTTATTTTGTTGCTTTGCGTGTTCTGATGTGTGCAATGCCCTCTTTTGCCATTTGCAGTCCAGGCTGTTTGTTTGAATTTGCAGCGCCCCAAGTCCATCATTGAAGGGGCAGTTTACGTGGCGTAAGTTTTCGCACCAAACGAAACACTTTTCTTGTGGTTCGACCGTCCTTTAAAATGACAACGGCGTGCTGGCGCCCTTGAAACTGCCGACGTTTGAAACCGGGTTCCAGAATGGAAACTTTAACGTGGCAAAAACAAGTGTTTGTGTTTATGTACCCAGGTTAAGGCAGGCCAGAGTGTTGGTACACTTCCACTCCTTCTCATGAGTCGCCACTTTGACATCGTCCATCACCAGAGGGACCCAACCTCCAAACACGTACATCCTGACAGGCAGACAGGCGGGTGGAGTCAGAGAGACAAATGGAGAGAAACGTGTAAGAAAATTCAGGCAGAACTTTTTTTTTTTTTTTTTAAAACAAATTCAGAAGGAATTGAACAGATGCGTTGAAAACATGCACGTGTTGTGTTTGTTTGCAGTATTACTTGTTGTGAATGGTGGTGGCGGAGTGCAGGCTGCGGGGGAGGGGGGCAGTTCCACCCAACGCTGGTTTACTCCAGGTCAAAGAATCTGTGACATCATCAGTGCAGGCACCAATCAGAAGGAGCATCATGTGTGATGAAAGAAAGAAAATGGTGAATCAGTGTTAGACAATAAAGCACTTACATTTCTTCCTGATCGTTTTCAGTTGGTTTATTGATTTCACCGAGTACTGCACTGTCCAATTTTTGTTAATTAATTTTGAACTATTCTTTCGTGTCTGCGATTTCTTTTTCTTTTCATGTTCAAAATAAACATTTTATAATTATAATAAAGTTTGTTTGGTTATATTGTTTAGCTCCAAGTCAGTATGATCACAGAAAAGTTGCCTAACTCCCATGTTGAGACGTTAACGCTGTCTCACCTACATCAAGACAATCTTACCTATGTCGAGCACCCACAGGTCTCCCAGTCTGCAGCCGCTCATCCCTCCATAGATGATGAGTCTGTTGGACCCGTGGCCACTCGCCACGACAGCTGTGTGACTCTCTCTTGGCGGCGGCGGCTGACCCGATGTCAGCGGGATCTCCCAGCCGACCACGCTGGAGCCCGGCCGAAGCTCCAGAGAGTACAGGTCGTTCAGGTACCTGGCAGGGAAAGGAGGCATTAACCTTTCAAATACATTTCAAAACTACATAAAACCACAGAATCAGTTGTCAAACATTTTTACTTACGATGAAGCATGGAATGTTTCAGATGTTAGATCTAATTCTCTCTGAAAGCGGACCAACAGCTCTGTAACTTTAAGATCAGACAACAGGGACAGTCTGATGACTCGCACCTGGGGATGTTGTTCTTGGGGTCTTCACTGTCATTAGCCAGTCCTCCAAACAGGTAACAGGAACTGCCAATCAGAGAGAAGCTGTGCCCGAGGCGGGGGCAGGGGGGCAGGCCGTTCTTTGGAGCCTTCGCCTTCAGACGTTTCCACTCCCAACGACTCGCCTGAAGGAGACCAACAGACCAGCAGTGTTCAGTTCAGCGTTTCGCAGACAACAGGTAATGGAGCACAGGTGCAGCTGCATCTGTCAGCGTGTCACACATTGGAGTGTAACGATGCACTGATGTATCAATGCATCAATTTACATTCGTACAATCAAACCACATCAAGCGGCAAATGGCAAATTGTTCTTCAAGTGTGACTTTCATCGATCTAAAATCATTTATCAAAGCAAAAAACGATTGAATCGATACTAAGAATCAGCACCTTGCATTGAACGTGTCAAATGTTGTCATGTGGACGTATTTTTCACAGTAGTAACGGTAAATAGCTGTAAAGGTTACTCCAGCTCATTCTCTGACGTTCTGCTCGTGTGTGTTGAGTCAGCGGCGTCTCTTCAGATACCAGTGGATCACGGCAGGAAGCAGCAGGAGAACCAGAGATTTTCAGTCGGCGTTTGCGCTCCACACGGACTGAATCGAGGC
>JAQLOL010014223.1:0-12155 GCA_029783665.1 Naso thynnoides
GACGTGACAGCTCTATAATAACGTTCTTAAATCGGATTTTTGTCATCTCAAAATCATAATCACAAGTGTACTCGCATTGGGCTTACCTTGTTATTTCGTTATTTGATAGATAATCAGTTTTTACCTCTTTCCTGGTGTCTTCGTCCTTGACCCCTGGCTCTCTTGGTTCGCGCCCCTCCAATCAAAGGAGTCTCGTGCCACTCTCGCGTTCTCTCGTGCTGCATTCACTGTCGTCGGACATCGGAGCTTCGCGCTCATAAACGTTACATTTGCTGTGACTTTTCTATCAATTCATTGCCGCCGACTGGGGTGGCAGCAGGGGTGGCAAGGGTTTGTTTTAGGGTGGCATTTGCAGTCAGACTGTAGGGTGAGACAATTAAATAATTAGTCATTTTGAGTGAACTACTCCTTATTCCTTTGTCCATCCACACATAAAAAAAAACCTTGCAAGTTTTTCATGGGCCAGCAGTGTTTTCTGTAAACAGTCTCCTGGCAGATTTGCAACAGACAGGATCAGAGTGGATTTAGGAGTGGGTATACTCTGTGTACCTGCGTATACCCCGCACTACACCACTGCCCAGGACTGTGTGCACAAAAAAGGTAATGTACAGCTCTGTGAGGTTTTCTGATTTAGTGCTTATTGATTGTTTCTGTCTTCAGGCTCAAAATTAAAGGAGAGAGAGATTGAGAATGAGGCTGTGGCTCCTTGTGGCTCGTAAACTTTGGAGCTCTCTCCACTCAGACGTATGATGTATGGACTCGACGGACACTGTGCTTAGTTATTTAAGGAATAAATGATGCATTCAGGGAAACAGAAGCATGCGCACTAGCCAGAGGAACTTTTAAACCATGTACATGCAACTGATGTCGAAATGAGCCGTGCACTGCTCTATGCTGTCCTGTAATGATGGTGCAGAATTAAAGAACGATGGACACTGAGAACGTTTGGATTTATTTTCTCCTTGGTTGAGTCAGTAACTACCCAACAGCGCCAAGGTAAGAGGGTGACAGGTGTGTTTTTGTTGGAATGTGTGTTTTATGTTTGCAGTCACATGGGCCGAAGACGAAGACGAGTTTGGAGCTGCAGCGGAAATTTCAATGTAGTGCTGCTGGCAGACTGTGAATACCATTTTAAAGCACTATGCAAATGAACTTAAAATGAAATGATAAAAGAGGAGGAAAGAAATCAAATGTGAAGAGCCACAGTGAAGTTTTGAAGAGACAGAAGGAGTAGCTGCTATGAGGAGCGGCGTGATTGAAAGGAGTCGACAGAGAGAGAGGATTTGGCAGACTTCGAGAGAGAGAGAGAGAGAGAGAGAGAGAGAGGAAGACAGTAGTCAGCCGACAGTGCTTGGAACAGGACCCCGGTGATTTATCCTGGAGTCCTGCATTAGTCAGATGGATGTTGCCCTGCGCATATTAAGATTAGGGTACATTCATCAATGCAGCAGTGGACACAAATGCATTACAGTCAGGGAGTAAACAAGGCAGCGGCCATCGGGTGAATCAATGTGCATAATTAAAAAGATAATACAGAACAGCCATCTGTCAATTGGCCATGAAGGTGTTCACTAAAACCGCAAATCACTGAGCTGAACGGTTGTGACTGTGGATCTGAACAGGTGGCGTTACCTGTTTCCCCGAAGTACATGTTGCTTGTGTGGTTTTGCTCTCTTTGATTCTGAGACATTTTTGGGCCTTTATTGATGAGGACAGCTGAAGAAACGGACAAGAAATGGGGCAGTGAGAGAGCGGGAGTGACCTGCAGCGAAGGGCCACAGGGTGGAATCGAACACAGCGTCTGCACGTGGGGCACCCGCTCTAGCAGCAAAGCTACCAGGGCACCCCCTCAACGAGCATTTTTTAAAAGAACTGCCAGCTCAAAATGCTAAAACGCTTGACCGTGGTTATACCTACAGCCTGCTTTTGGTCACTGCAGTTTTCTATTTCTCCTGCTAACATTCCACATTGTTTTCAAATTCATCAGGCAGTTGCCCAGTTTCAGTCACCTGATCCTGCAGCCTCCCACACGCTCACATTCCCCAAGTACCCACACAGTATATCTTGTGTTTTTTGCCTATTTTCCACCTGCTCCGTCTTTTTGGCCTCAGCCTGCTTGTGTTATGCCCCTTTCAGACTGTTTGCCTATTGCTAATCTTTAAGTGCCTCAAAAATAGCGGTGCGCGGATCGATCCAAATATCGATATTATCGATACCAGCGTTGGCATCGGTATTGGATCCATACTAGCGTGATGGGATTGACACTATAGTTTCGGTTTCTCTCCTCCACGTTCAGTACGTTGCTCCCATTTCATCAAAGAGTCGACCAATCTGTGCCAAACACTGCTCCTCTCACATCCTGCTTGCACACTTTGCTCCTCCTCCCCTGCTCCGCTGTGTCCGTCACGTGACTCGGCAGCAGAGCAGAGCAGACACGCTTTGGCTGCAGTGAGAGTGAGAGCGTCATGGGCAAGAAAAAGTGGAAGCATCGTGAGGAGTTACTTTACAACAGTGAATGAAAATATTGCTGAGATCTAAAATCTGACCTTGGTTATAGCAAACACGTGACTAAATAATTAACAGCGGGAAGAAAAAAATCACAGAATCATTGTGTTCATGAAAATGTACTCAGCTTTCACCCCTTAAATCATGACACACTGCTCCCTCCTACGTGCAAATACATAAGCTGCTTTTAGGAGTAAAAAGTACTCGTATCTGTACTGGCTATACTAGGCCTGTCTTTACTTGGCATCGGATCGACCAAACTTTGCAGTATCGCACATCCCTGCTCAAAAACTGTGAACTTTGCTCTAATTCAGCTTGGTCCAAACTTTGTTTTTAGTATCAAGGTATCGAGGCTAATTGATTTGCCCTTCTACAACACAGGGTTGTTCCACAGATTAAAAGATGACCATGCAAAACACAGAGAACATTTATACTGAACAAAACTGGATGAATACATAAATGTGTGTGTGTGTGTGTGTATAGAGAGAGATTCATTCACATGTAAACATATACGTGTAAACACCAAGGAAAGAATTCTGAAGTGCATATATGAAGTTAAAGACGAGGGTAACTGTGTTTTACATCAATGACGTTTGCTGCTCATGCGTCAGACTTGTTGCACAGAGTTCGTCTCTCCTCCTTCTGCTGGAGTCTTGTGCTCTGCTGGCTCCAGGCACAGTTTGCCAGTCGAGTACAAAGACAGGAGGCACCTTTAAGAGGCTAGAGGCTGCTTACTATGGCTGCCCGAATTCATCAGTCAAACTGTGCCAATAAGGCACAGTGAAAAGAAATGAGCCATCTGGTATGACAGTCAGGAAAACTGACACCTTTTTCGAAGAGGGGCGTTTAAGTAGGCTGTTTCTAACGTTCTAGTACTTGTATTCCATTACTGTAGAGTGATCTTTAAGAAATCTACCAAATACAAGGATCTGACTCGTTTCTTTTGGCCGCTCCAAACACTGGTGTCACTGCGACCGAAGCAGCAGGAGTAGAGCCGCATGTCACCTGATGCCAAACTGGCTGTAAAGTTAAAAGTAACGCAAACACGAAACTGATGAGTTGAGCTGAATTTTGTACTGTCGTGGATTTGCTCTGACTTTATTTGGGTTGTGTGTCCAGCCTGTACAACAGCGGTCATTTGTCTGTCCAAAGATGTTACATTCTGAATTTTACATCTGCTTGTTTTATTTCAATATTAACCAGCACCGACTAGCGTACAAAGTGCTGTTTGATTAATACTTGTCTTGTTTCATATCAGGCATTCTGTTACTTGTTGTTCTATGTCTGTTCTGTTGGAAAAAGGTGTTCATTTCCATAAGCAGCTCGATAGTAAAATTAAAAACAAATGTTATAAATGCAGGTTTGAGATCCTCCGTGTGCCTGCCACAGACAAACACCTTTTCACTCATATGAGATGCATGACTGTGATCCTCTGAAACAACAACTAAACAAACATCTCTGACTGAAGAAGACTGACCGCAGGACGATGAATGAATGAATCTGTGTGAAGGAAGAATTTAATTATTGTGCTGCAGGTGCAACATCTCAGTTTGATGATATCAGCGATAATAACAGACTTATGGGAGATTTGATTGGAGGTAATCGTAGTTAGTCGTAGATTGTAGTTAACTAATTTTGAATCAGATGCGCACAGACACTTCATTTAGGTGTATTTAAGCAAGATCAGAACCATCATCTGTAACTGCCAGCCTGTTGTTGGGTGAAGTTAAATGTGGCTCGTGAAAAATACCATGGGCATGATGCTATTGCCATCTCTGAGTACAACAACTTTAATCTGTGATGTTATTGTGGATACAGGTCTCTGCAAAATGCTCACACATCACTCTCTGAATTTCTGTTGCCTGGTCCACCCAAGTCCCATTTTGTCCCCTCCATTTTCCTGCCACCACACATTAGCCAGGAGCAGTCGTAAGTCCAAGATGGGCTGATGGCTCGTGTCCAAGCTTTCTTCCTTCTCCTCCTGAGGCCTAAAATGTTTGGAAAAAAATGTAAATTAAGGGCAATTCAGATGGCATTATCCATGTTTTTTTTTCCACTGCCATCGCATCCGAGTACATACGTACTGTATGTCAAAATGAGAAGAACAGATGAAGAAAGAGAGAAAGGGACAGAAAGAGAGAGTGAGATTGAACACTCTCCAACCAGAATGTGAACCCACTGCCCACTCCGCTGAACTCTGCGGTCATACAAAGTGAGCACTACCCACAAGGCGAAGTGTAATTTAAAAGGATGGTGGTGACCTTTCCTCTCTGTCTCTGTGGCTTGGAGCAGCTTGATGCATCCATTTTAAAACCACTTTCTTTATCTGACTCTCTCCCTCTCACATTTTTTTTCCTGTTTTCTTCCCATCTTTTGTCTCTCTCTTTTCCGACTTTTCTCTTATGTGGACCCATGTACCCTCATCCATCTTGTCTGCTGGATGTTGTTGTATCCCGTGAATATTTTCAACTTGTGAGCACATTAAAATGAAAGAACACTGGTATAAGAAATAAGCACGACTGTGCTGTAATTCTGTCAAAATAGCCGCGATGAGAGCTCGCTTCAAGTGATTTTATCACAAGACTGGCATAGAGTCTAGTTGTCAGTGCTGTCAATAAATATTAAAATTGACTCACCAAGGTTACACGCCTCTGTGACAAAGGGGAGGTGCTTAAAATTTTCCATCCCATTCACTTGAATTGCACTTTCAAATATCGTGAAAGAAACAATTAATACAATTTGATGAACCTATTCAGTACCAGGTGTTTATTATATATGTTTTTTTTGGGATTTTGGTCATTTTTTTCCCTGAAAAGTGTTTGTACCAAGTCCTCTACGCATAAAGAGCGGCGGCTGTCCCATTGTTTTTCTGCGGAGAGGGCGGCGCTGCCAGACTAAGTGGCACCGCTACCCTTGGCGTTGTTCACCGCTCCCCCAAACTTAACTTGTGAACTTATGAATGAAGTTGTATTATTGCATTTAGAGGTTTGTGGGAACACTGAAGGAATAAGTATTTAATCAGTTGTGGAAATACTGCATAAAGTTAAAATATATTTTGAACTGCTGTTTGATTAAAAAAAATATCCAAATACTGTTTTATTTCTAAATTTTTGCCTTTCAATGTAGCCAAATTATTAATTTAAGAGAATTAAAGAATTATGAATTTGAGAAATGAAAAGTGAAAATTAAGGTTTTTAAGGAAAATAATGCTGAAAGAAAAAGCTATTGCATTCAAGCTGTGAAGTAATATATTTAATGTGAAATGTATATATTTGTTGATGCAATGACACGAATATATTTGCCTTTTTTGTGTGTTTAAGGCTATCAACCTGCTACTCTTCTATTCAAACTACTTTGACTTCTTTCTGAAATATGTGAAATAAACAAAGAAAAGAAGAGCTGAGTTGCCCAGCGCATCCTGTGTGTCCACCTTCAGGCCTTTTTCAAGTTTAAGCAAAAAATCTGTGCCCAGATAACTTGACACACCCCTTTAACCTATCAAACTGTTTATAAAGTTTCAGATATATTCATTATATTTTAGCTGTGTTTTTGTTCATGTTAAGGCAATGAGGTCAAACCTTCAGCCATCCACAGTTTTCAGCCCTTATCATCTCATTCTAACTGGAAGCCAGGCAGCCCATTCGAGACTGTTTGAGATCGCTTATGCATGGCAGAAGTTTTACTCAGTCTTTGAAAACCTGTCATAGTTTAATCGTTGCACTTTGCATCAGTTCTCACCTCCGCAGCTAATTCACAACGTTGAGCCACTGTAGCAGCACCCCACATCTTTCGTACATTATGATGTTATTCAACTTTTGAAGCCAGCAATCACAGTCTGTCTTCAGCTTTTCAACAAAGAATGTTTTCCACTTCATTTAAGCATCATTGATATTTTTCAGCTTTAAAACAAATCTTCAGCTTTTTCAATAGACGTTCAAAAAGCCAGCATTGGCAGTTCAGCGCCACTCAGTCAGCTTTCTGCAGAAATAACCTTTCCCAGTTACATTATACTTTTCATAATATGTGTTCATGATTTTGAAAAGTATTCACAAAACATTTACATTAAATGTGTGATCATGTTAAATAGAGTTAAGGCTTTGTGTGTCTTTGTGTGTGACTAGTGTCAAGGCAAAAAATCTTCATAGTATTAGAAAATAAAATAATAATAATAAAATTTGCAAAATTATGCAACACATGTAACAGCTTGAGTGTAAGATATACAGCTGAATGTAACAAACATGAATATTTTGAAAATGAACATTCCATTTGATTTCCTTTGTGAAAAACTTTAAAAAAACAAAAAAAAACAAATGTCCTTTTGATTCCTTTGATGCAAAGAATCTTTCATTTGATTAAAGCAAACATCAAAGGATCAAATATCATCAAATTGAAGCAGAATCATTAACTGAACTCAGTAGCATAAACTAATTTAAAGGTCTGAACAAGACAAACAGAATCAGATGGAGCAGTCACAAGCTGAACGAAGCAGCGATCGACAGTACCAGCAGAAAAATTCTCACAATGGAGAAAAATGTGGACAGAGGAAGAAAGGAAATAACAAACAGAGGAAAGAGACATGACCTCAGCTCGTCCTAAACGGGTCTGTCACGTCCAATAAGGACAGCATTTATGGTCTCACGGTAACTGTAATGACTGTGTGTGTGTTGCCATCACAACAATGTCTCTCTTACAGCCCTCGCTTTACGGCAACTAATGTAACACTGTCGTGCCTCTCCAAGCAGTGTGCAGTCATATGCCACGTTTACCCCCCGACCACCAGAGAAACTCAAAATAATGCACCCATAACAACATATGAATTGCAGTTTAACACAATCAAATATAGTTATGTCACGGACATCAGCCCTGCGACTGCAAACTTAACAGTGCCTTAACCTAAGTCGGCGTACTGGGTAGACTGCCAGTGTTACCTGTATAGCCTTGTGGATAATTCTGCCAAGTGCAGAGGGCAGGATGACTGAGCGACATTAACAGTTTCTCTCTAAGCTCAGGCTTGTTGGTGAGTTCTGCCAGCTGGTCCCTTATCATTTCATCCTCTAACAATCCGAACTAAGGGAGGCTAGCCAGGCACCTGAGGTCAGTGATAGTGGTGGACAGACTCACCTGTTTGCTGTCGGCACTGGCAAAAGACGATCCGCCGGATCATAACACTCTGCGGAGCGGTGAAATGTCTGGCTAGCAGGTCGACACAGTCTAAGGAGGTCTGAGTGGGTCCGAGAGTTTCCCTCACTGCCCAGGTGGTGGCTGAGCACAGCCTTTAGCCTCACGTCACTGGCATCAGCTAATCCTCTCGCCGCGGTGAATGTTTCAAAGGATTCGTGCCAACGTGCCCACGAGATTGGTGGGTCACCGGGCAGAAAAACACGTAAATGTCTAACCATACAGCAGGAATTTTAAAGCTGAAGAAGGAAAGACTTGAGGCTGGCTTTGAACCCACAACATGGTATTCCAAAGTCACGTGCTCTACAACCGCACAGTGACATTTAAATTTTCTGTCTAATGAATAACAGAAGAAAGAGAGATAGTTCAAAATTAAAATAAGGCAATAACTAAGACGTACACAAATGACAAAAATCAATCATATTGTCCACGTGACAGACAATGGTGAGTGAGCAGGTCATCGTAACCAAATAAACCTCGAAGGGGTGATGCTGGACCCCAACGCTTCTTTTCACGATAATGACTCACTTGACATTATCCTGCTTATTACATGACTGTTCACTAAATAAATATAAAATATGACACAAAATATCAATTTGATTTATTATTTTATGTCTTCAGATAAAATAAAAGTCCGTTCCATTCTGCCGTAGGAACTCCTTGCACAGCAACAAAGTGTTAATGTTAGCTGTTTCTTGTTTTGGATCCGGACTGTGGGTCTGTGCTTCTCTTCACCAGCAGCAGTCAAACAGGATGAGGGAGAATCCACTTAGGTGTTGAGAAGATGCAGTCTTTACCAACAACTTAAGTTGGCACAGTTCAATGAAACAACTGCTTAACTGCTAAGCTGACCGCCTGCTCTGTTCCAGTCGCTACACACACGTTAAACTCACCGGTCTCTCACTTTCGCTCGTCCACACTCTGTTAAAGGATCCATACTACTCTTGCAACTGTCGGCTACAGGCTCTATCCTCAAAGAATAAACTCCCAAACCAGCGGATGCGCCTGAAACGGTGACTTTGATTTATGTATTGATAACATTCCGTCCTCTGTCTGTCGCTCCACCTTTTCACCAAGCACGGTGAACAGGTGATAGACACACAGACACCGGACGGCTTCCTGCGGATTGATATGACAAGATGTGAACCTCCACGGCCCGAGGAAGAGCTGGGTCCAAACGTCATCCCTGACGTACACTTCTGTTATACAAAAATAACAGACCTTAGAATGCCGTCATTGGCCAATCAGAGTCGAGTATTCAACGAAGCCGTGTAATAAATTTAGATAAACAGCTGGTTTTCTCCTGCCTCTGTGACTGACTGGGAGTCACACGTGCACACGGCTGAGTCGTACTAATCACATGCGGGAGGCACGTACGTATAAATTTATGTGGTTCTTAGGGTAAATAATAACACGTGCATGGATGCATGTGTGTGTGTGTGTGTGTGTGTGTGTATCATCCCCTCTTTCTCCTTGGTCTTGTGTCTCAGGAACAAACCAAATCTGATTACCATGTAACATAACTCCCATCATTGTAATGCCAAACAGTATGGCGTCCAGCAGCTTCCTGCTGCAGATCAATGCAATAGGAGGTGAAAAAAAATGTGGGGTGTCGGAATAGAATGAAGGACAGACAGAGAGACGTATTTAAACGAGTGTCTTTGGCAGCAGCTGCGCCTTATTCTGGAAGGAATGGTGCACATGTGGCGAACATTGTGACATTTCAGCTGACACAAAGAGGGACGTGGCATCTACTTTGACAGGGTCAGCTTGGGATGTAATGGAATATGATTGGATGTGATGAAGGAAAATGCTGGTAATAGCTGTGGTGGTGAGGTGGATGTGATGCTATGCACTCATTTATATGAATGATGTGAGGAGACCTGATGAAAATAAAGTCCAGCAGATGAACAGATGGATAGAACGCGTGTGACTGCTGATGAACTGAGAAGAGACGTGATGAATTTAAACACAATTTAACCTCAATAAATATTCAGCAGCAACGTGAGGGCCTGATTCCTCCCAGCAGAGATGATGGATTGTTGCGTCTTTCTTTAGTCTAATATATATATTTTAAAAAAAAGAAAAAGAAAATCAATGTGCATGCACCACATTAGCCTACAACATAACCTCACTTGCGCAGATGAAACAAACTCTTTCTGCAGTTTTTTAAATTTGGATCGGCTGAAAGGCAAACAAAAGAAAAAAAGTGAAAGAATGTAGGTTGCATACTAACAAGCTCATGTATAGCTGGTATGATGTTGCCTTCTCATTACCTTTGTTTAGCATGTTAGCCTTCGATCACTAATAAACAAATATGCCATAAATAATGGAAAAAAACTACCATTATACCAGTAGACATTTTTGATGGATTAGAAAGTGATTTAATAAAAACACATAATGTGTAATTGCTGCTGTTAGGGGGCTCTTGATTAAAGCAATAACAAAAGACGGAGTCTGATGAAGTTTGGGCCCAAGCTGGCGACTTCACGGCACACATGACACCAGATGTGTGTCAGTCCACGTGAAGACAGTTTTACAATTGTTCTGCTCAGTCACAGCCAGTTACTTGACCGTCTCACTTATCTCAATGTTGTTCGCTTGCTATTCAAAAATAATAATTAATTTAGCTTAGCAGTTAGCAATCTGCCAGTTGCGTTAGCTTAGCAGTTAGCAATCTGCTAGTTACTTAAGCTTGGCAGTAAGCTATAGTTTCTCTCTCTCCCTCTTACTCTCTTGCTTTCCCTTGGTTGGTGTCTCATATGTTTAGCCTTGTGTTAAACCGTCGTTGTCTTCTTTTCATTGCCAAATTGCAGCCAGAAACAACAACATTAAAGATGACAGACATGAAATTAACACTAAATGGAGCATGGTATAGGCTGTGACCACTTTAAAAGACTGGCTGATCAAAAAAACAAACAAACAAACAAAAAAAGGCCACAGACACTGACAATTATGGAGCAGAAAACCTCAATCAGGTGGTCATTTTATGCTTCTGTTCAAAATGCCAATAGGAAGATGTACCTTAGAAAAAATGAATGGAACAGCAGGAATGGAGTGGACTATTTCTTTTCAGTGGGAGAAATAAAATAATTTTTGAATCAATAAAGTAATATTTAAATCAATATTTTGTATCACATTATTGATTTGTTCATAAAACAGTCATGTAATAAGCAGGATGATATCCACTGAGCCTGTCATTATTGTGAAAAAAAACCCCATCTGGCTGACACAAGACCCTGACGTGAGCCCGGCATCACCCTGTCAGTTTTGTTTTGTTTTTGTTTTTTCTGCAATAATAATTGGGTTAGGGTTAGCTCATCAGTTTAACTCATCAGTTGAGTTTAGCACTGGAGCTGTCAATGGCGCTGGGCAGAATTCCCAGCACTCATTAAAGGGATAGTTCACCCAAAAATGAAAATTCAGTCATTATCTACTCACCCTCATGCTGATGGAAAGCTGGATTAAGTTTTAGAGTCCACAAAACACTGCCGGAGTTTCACAGGAAGGAGGCGTTGCTCTGATATCCCACACAATGGAAGCTTATGGTGGCCAGGATTCAAATGTCCAAAAGTTCATAATGAAACCACAAAGTATCTCCAAACTGCTCATCCGTAATAATCCAAGTGTCCTGAAGCCCTGAAATGACAATTTGTTTTGAAAAACGTCACTGGCGCCATGTTTTTAGCCTCACTGTGGCTGCTAGCTCCTGCTGTGGGAGCTCACGTATGTCCGTACTATTTCTTGCTTTGCAGTAGTGAGAACAAAGCTAAGTTATCCTGTGGCATTTTTTTTTGGAATGTTTCAATAAATCAAGATATAAAAGGTCTATAAAGTACATACCCCTGCCCGTGGTTGTGACGCAATCAGCACAGCTGTAGAGTTCAATGACGTTCGACATTTGTCTGTTCCGAGTTGTGGACGATAATCTGCCAATGAAAAATGTTCACCACACACCTGTAGTGAACGTACTGATTCAATGAAGAAGTTTGGGTCTAGACGTTGAGCGAGTAGCACAGCTGTTGTCTTTCGGGTCCATTCAGTGGAAGTTACCTCTGACAAACGCCTCTCTTGCTTGAGGCATCCAGGAAAAGCACACACTTGAACCATCACTTCATAAATCTACACTTTTGGAAGAAGCTACAATGGTTGTACAACAGAAAAAAATGAAAAAAAATGTAGTTTGAAAGTTGACAAAGGCACTCGTTCACTGCTGCTGACTCCAGAAGTCTCTCTCAGTGTAGGGGGAAGTGCTAGGTGGCATGTAAACACAAGTGAGCAGATCCTGCGAGCTCTCGTTGGCGTCTCGTGCGAACGCGCTTACATGAACGCGGCTGCCACAGTAGGAGCTAGCAGCCACAGTGAGGCTAAAAACATGGCGCCAGTGACGTTTTTCAAAACAAATTGTCATTTCGGGGCTTCAGGACACTTGGATTATTACGGATGAGCAGTTTGGAGATATTTTGTAGTTT
>JAQLOL010014224.1:0-12154 GCA_029783665.1 Naso thynnoides
TCTATTGATTAAAATATCTTACTTTTTTTAACTGTCAGTTCTAAATGTACCTTTAAGGGATATTTTTCAAGTTTTCAATACTCTTATCAACATGAGAGTAGAGAAATAAGCTTGCTTCATGCAAACATGTTTGTTATTATTGTAGCAATCCAAATCAATGAAAAACACTGTAATATATATTTGATTGAGCACTCTGTGCTCAGAAACTTTTTGTAGCTTATAAACAAATTAGCCATGTGCTTTTTATGCAAATTGGCCAGGTGCTGCATGATGACTATGAACAAAGACACTAAAATGCCAGTCAGAGATCATCATTACTTAATGGGAATATTAATGATGTGCGTGGGCAAACTAACCATTAAAATCATTTAGTTTGCTAACTGTTGTGTTGGTGAAGCTGAACCTGAAGGACAAACTGTGATGGAGAGACGATGGAGAAGGAGTAACGTTAAGTAGGTCAAAGTAATGAAGTGGTGTCTTAGTTTGTGACATGATTTGAGCTTTTGACTCTATTTTCAGCTCACTCTAACTTAATTGCAAACATCGGCTGCTTATTTGTGAGCTAGAAGGATTAGGGCCGGGTTATATTAGGAAAAAATTAATTGCAATGCATTGATGAATCAGTTTTTTTGCCAGCCCCCAGAAAGTGCACACATTAATCCCACCTTAAAAAAATTTAATTGTGCTGAACACGTCATTAATGAGTTAAGTTTGACAGAATTACTAATAATGGCTTACTGTTAAAATTTATAGTGCCTAAGTAATTTTAAATTAGTTTATATTATTTTTGTGTTAACAATTTTATTTTACCTAAATTAAGTTGTAGTCTGTCATTAGTTTGCCATTTTATTTTAGTTTAAGTTTTTCTGACAGGTTACTTTTAGTTTTTAAATATTTAAATGTAGTTTTACAGTAATTTCCTATGTGTGTAGCATGAAGGAACGCCGAAAGGATCCACAAAATTTTATTTAACTGTGCAACACAGTGTTACTAAATGGCATTCAATGGACCTGTTACTTTAAGACAAAAAAAAAACTACAACTGAAAGAAATTTACGTTTTGTTTTAATTAGATTTCTAAAACCAGGCAATATAGTTTCAGTTTAGTTTTAGTTTTTCTAAAAGATTATCATTTTCATTTACTTTGAGTTTTTTGTACACAGTTTTTTTCACTGCTAATAGTTGTTTTGGCCTTTATGGCAGGGGCTGGCTCACTGTTCTGACGGCCCATTGTTTCGAAGGCCCATTGTTCCGTCGGCTCACTGTCCCGCTCGCATGTGTAAGATGCACAACAGACTGGAAGAACAGCGGAGCAGCATCAACTTTAGAGGTACGGTAATAATGGAGGTTAGGTTAAGGTTAGAATTAGGCATAAATTGGTTAAGGTTAGTGTTAGGGCTAGGGTTAGTTTGGGTTGGTCTATACAAAAAAATCGAAGTCACGAATACATTCAAACACCCTAAAAGAGCAGCCATCTCTCTACGTTTATGTTCATGTTCATCTTGGAGGGAATGGAGGAGGCAGTGGGCAATTGGATATCTGTAATATTAGTGCATCTCACGACATGCGGGCGGAACTTTGAAAGTGATTATATAACTGTTTAGGTTGATTAGTACTTTTTATTTTTAGTAAACCGTCGGTGTAAAACCTTTGTCTGAGGGGTTCACACTGCCATGGAGTCAGAATGGAGCCAGTTTGTCCAGCAAATGCCTTCATACAGTTTGAACTCAAAAGCAACCATTACACAACAAAGAGGTTGTTAAACACACACACACACACACACACACACACACACACACACACATTGAAAAGAATAAGTATGTTCACTTCCAGAGACAGAGGGGTCCATTAAAGATGAGTCAGACTCTAAACCTTGTTCAGAGTGGTGCTTGAGGCATTACGGTTTCCTGTCGATGTGAAATTGTGTACTGTGTAGTACTGTGTAGCCCTGGGCCTACAACAAAACTAAAAGACACACACACACACACAAACACACACTCACACACACAGCTAGACTGCTGGACAACCTCTAAATGTTTAAAAATGAGGATCACAGAAAACACTCAAGACATAATAAACCTGTTCCTTTAAATTTGTTATTTCAATCTATGAAAATTTGTGTCCAATTTGTACACAGGGTAATAGAAAACCAGACATATTTTTATTTATATTTTCAATCTGGTCTTGACTGGAAATGTTAGAATTCCATACAAAAATAAATAATGCAAAATTCACAGTGAGCCAGGATAATAAACACTAAGTTATTGCCATTGAGATATAGGTTGCTGTAGCACTGTCTTTAAGCATAATATTGTCAGTTTTGCAGGAGTGTTTGGACTTGATGTGTGAATGTATCATCAAATTTAGCATTGCAAGAGCTAGTCAGAAAAATTAACTGCCATCCTTTAAGTAAAAATAATAATAATAATAATAATAATTGCTGGAGCCATTTCTTGTTCTTGGTACCCCACTACTGGTGGCTGGGCAAACAGCAGCCCATAGGAAGTGGAGTTTTACTTTAATTAGTCACCAGGCCCGTGCAGAAGCTAGGATGCCAACTGAGGTTTATTAATTATCTTTGTTTGTTTACTGTTTGATACTTTTGAGTTTGCATGAACTACCTGTTGACCCTACGTTGAGTTATTTTGAGCCGTTTGATTTTTTAAACTTAACGATAGGTCGCCTTGCACCACACCACACATACTGATACACAAACAAACAAACACATTCACACTCAGTCGCCTTGCTCAACAATTGTCCTATTGAAAGACCTGCAAGCAAGCTCAACGGAACTGTATGAAGATAAATCAAAATGTGTGTGTTGGAAACATCTGTTTGGTGTCTGACTGGCCTTATTTAACTTTGATAGAAAGCCTGTACAATAGTAATAATAATAATAATATTACAACTACTACAGGTTACAGCTGCTCAGGCAACTTAAGGTTTGTATTTTAATATTGAAACCAGCTGGCTAACAAGTGCAGCATTAAGAGGGGAAGATATCTACCTGCAAACCATGGCCTACTGGCATACAAAGTGCATCAATACGTTCAGAGTCTGTTCCTGCTGCCAACTGACAGAGCACTGCACAGAAATGTGCATGTTGCCATTCAAGGCCATTATTTGTATGATTGAGTATTCCACGATAAATTGCTTGATCATCATCAGCACCCGAGTAACATGTATTCTGGTGACTCATGGTACCTGAGTATTTGTGATTTCCTTACTGCAAAGGAGAAACAGCACCATGTCAGAGTCTGGGAGGATCTCTATTAACAGGCCCTGGTAACCCACACTTCATGTCGAGGATCCTCACTGCTAATGGGAGTTGCAGCTACAACCTAGAAACTAAACAGCAATCGGTGGATGAGTGCACAGTCTACAGGACCGAAGAAGGTGTGTCATGGCAGGAGTAGAATCCAGAGCATGCTGCTGGTTTTCACTGACAGTCATTGATTGTGCTGGATGAATTTATCACCCAGTGGCAGACATTTAACTAAAAGTAGTACTATCACAGACATCTGAGTTTGATTGTTTGGCACAAATGACCTGAACTGTGCCATGATGGCAATTTGGTTCTCTGAATAGACTTGTCTCCTTGTAGCTCATCCGCAACACAGTCATCATTCTCCACACCCCCAACTTGCCAGACCTAAATTTCACCCACTTCCCTCTGTTTCTCAAAATAAGTTAAAGCTGAAGATCCAGTGCAAATTGCAAATAGTCACTGAAACTCTTAGGGGTCTACTTTGAAAGGGATGGCTGCTTTTGATCGGCTGACGGACAATCTGAACTTTTTGACTGCATCTCGTAAATGCTTGGAACATGAACAGCTTGCAAGAAAGGCACAAGGAGAAGCTGATTTTAGTCACTATTTATGATATTACAATAGCAATTAGTCAGCATATGACAGGTTCTTGATGCACCCGGCAGCCTATTAGGCAGACACTGAGCTTCACTGGAGAAGATTATAAATCATCAGGTTTCCACTTGATACTAAATCACACACACTGTAGCTAAGAGGTAAAGATGGTTACAACAGAACCAAGTACTTTGCCAAGTAGAGACAAAATATTTCTACCCCTGTGACACAAGAGGAAGGAATTTAATTTACTCTTCCTGTTCTTTCTTTTTCTCCCTTGCTCTCTTTTCAACCTTTCTCTCTATCCCACTTTCTGTCTGACATTAGAGGGATTAGAAGTGAATGTTAGCTCCCTGAGGCCAAGGACTGCATTACAAAGACCTGCTAGTGCACATCATGGGAATACTTTTGACTGAATCCCATGAGAAAAGAGATAATTGTTAGGGATAAGGGCGGCTATATGGATTAGGGTGGTGTGGGTATGGAAAAGGTCATACAGGGTGTGAGGAATGGAACTGCTAAGCCCCGTGTCCGTGTCCAGTGCTTACCTGAAGGAGCTGCATGTGAGAATTCAAATGTCTGAATCAGCTGGCTTGAACTTTACCCTGCCACTCCCCTTGTATGGTCTGTGTATTATCGTATTTAGTCCAGTTAAAGCAAGTGATTTTCGATATAATTTACAGTAAGCAAGCGGGCTTGTTGATGATGTAATTAGGTTTTGTGGAGGTTAGCTGCTTTGTACTCTTGTTTGGTTTTTTTGCTCTTTCACTCTTTCAGCGATGTTTTGTATGCATCCAATGTATACAGTACATGTAGCATTGATATCAGTGTAAAAAAAAAAAAAGAAAAAAAAAGTCATCATGACAGATACGTACTCAAATTTATTTTCTTAACCGAGAGAGTTCAATGGCTTGTGAGCAAGTTTTAAACCTATGAACTGTTACTTTTATCTTAATCAGTTTTATCAACACAAGCCTGTATCATTATAGGTTCTGTGATAAATATCCTTTCTTCAAGTTTAGCATTTTTTTTAATTGACAATGCTTCATGTAAAATGAATAAAATGAAAATGAATCAATAAAAATGCATTATAAAAATATCAACAAGAAATACACAAAGAACTGCCATCTTTTGAATGGATGCTCCACAAAAACCAAATTCAGTCAGCCCTGACAACCCTGACCTGGCCTCATTCAACTTTTAGATAAGCACTCAATAAGTGAAAGGAGCTCACAGGATTGTTTCCACAGTTCTTGCTTTCGACCAGACAAGCCAAAGGGTAACAATGTTAGAACAACTACACAGATTGGAAACAAATTCAAAGGAGCACAGCCACAGGCACTTCTCTATTTAACACACACATGCACGGAGACACACAGTGACCTGTCTGTACGTGCCTTAAAGCAGAAATCCCCTCTCCCTTCACACATGGCTGCAGTGGGTGAGTGAGACACATCCATGACAAGGCCTGTGTTTTTCTGACCCTTTAGTCTAGAACATTCCATACAGAAAGGCTGGAGCTACACTGGGACATGTACTAACGAGCCTCTAACCATGTGAAAAGTACCACAGCAAATATGTGTGTAACAAGAGATCCCTTAACAGTTTTAGCAAACAGACAGGGAGGCAGATGGGAGAGAAGGATTTCCTCTGGAATCACTGTTGACACCCCTACACTAGCCTACTTTGCGTCAGTCTTTCCTTCCTTTCTTCTTCCAGACACTTTTGTCTTCTCACAGTCCCTCGACATTAAAATGTCTTGTAAGCACTGCCATTTTGACAATACATGGGAACATCCACATTTGATTAAAAAGACAGCAGAAACAGCAGTGTTACAGATCAACCTATGGAGGACTTTGAGGTGTGGTTAAAAGTTTTCGAGATTGTTTCTGTTGTTCTGTGGTGCTGCGCAGTAATTGGCATGTAACAGGTGCAAGCTATTACTTTTAGTGAGTTTTCCAAGTACTTGATCATCAGCACTGGAGCAACTTGAGGTACCATCCAGTGCAATTTCCTGACTGCCGAGCAGAAGCAGCACCATGTCAAAGTCATGAGAGTCCATAAGACTCTTTGTAAGCAGACTCAGGGATGAACTATACTTCATGTCTAAATCAAAATGTACCTAAACAGTCATCACTCAGCATCTCACTCTGTGCTTGAATACATCTTGAAGAGAAAATGGATCACATCTCATTTTCATAACAGTGAAATTGTGTGTATTGTTACTCTGTTGGGATACATGTGCAGACACATGGTCACTGACCCATGTGTCTCATCAGCACAGCAGTGTTTTGAAGTAGTTATACCCTTAAAAAAGCCTCTAATCCACCATCTGTTGTTTTACAATGTTTAGATTTACGGTTCACTCATTCACTCGTGAGGGTTACCTTTGCATCCTGCTGCTTCTCATGTCACATTCCCTAACTCTTTCACACCTGTCAACCACAGGCCTAACTCAGTCATCTCTTCTTAATTTCTTGTCCCTTTTCTTTCTGCTTCTCCCTTGTATGTCAGTTACAATGACTGAGATAGGACATACTAAGTTCTTCTGAGGACTCTTCAAAATGCCAGTCAGGTCATTATGAAGTAATTTCAAAGTTTGCCTGAGCCTAGCCTTGCTAATTCACCTTTATCCATGTCTTAACCACTGTCTATCCTGGTGTGTGTGTGTTCATGTAACAAACCTAATGAGCAAAAGCAAGCTAATCTTATCTGGCACAGGAAACACATTTCAGGGCTTTGACTCAAACAACGGGACAGGAAATAGGGTTCTAATCTGAGCGTCAGGAGGAAGGGGGCTTGCCATTTCTTGCCATAAACTACGGCCAGCATAATCATCATTTCTGCTCTGTATCTCTTGTGGAAATCCAAGAAATATTGGAAAACTTGACCATGTCATGTCTGTGTTCATAAATAAATCCTGTGGTGTATAAAGTTGTGCTGTAAGAGCTCAGTGTTTTCACATAGAGCACTGCTTTGATGACCATGTCTGCGCTCGTCTGGCCACTGGGTGTCGGAACATGTTGCTGCTGACGTATGCCAGGGCCGAACTGGTAAAACCTGAAACCTTCCCAAGACTACTTGACATATAGAGTAGGTATAGACCACACTATAATTAGACCGTATTAAAGGGACTGTAAAGAAAAAAGAAAGAAAGAAAGAAAGAAAGAAAGAAAAAGAAAAAGAAAAAACAAATGTCAGAACAACAACGATTTCTTTTTAATTTTAAAGAATATTGGCAAGTTTCCGACAGTATTGTCAATTATTGAAGTTCAGTGAATTTTTATTAATACTGACATCCATTGAAAAAAATTAATTAATTAAAAAATTGACAAAACAGCTTCCCACAGAACAGCCACAGCCACACAGGAGCACACATAGAGCTACACCAAGCTCACGAGCTGCAGGTTTGCTACCCCCAACATACAGTATTGAGATTACTGTGACTATTTTATATTGTATGATGATACTCGTAGAGTCATTATGTAATGTTGCCTCAAGGGAAGCAATCTACTTCACACATTTTATTATTAAGAATCATTAAGGATCGTTAGGACTCCTCAGACAAAGTATTAGGGTGACCAGGTTAAGTAGGAGAAATCTGGATATGCAAAACCATGATAAAATATTAAATCTCATTTTACAATTAGGTGGCTCTATGACTATGACTGAATACGGACATACAGATGTGATGAAACATCTAGTTTGGAGGCAGATTAGATCGTGTACGGTAGAGTGACAACTACCTCCTGTCTGTTGGCGAAGCATGCAAATTTGAAGCTTCGTCACTGACACAAACATAGTCCTTTGAGAAAGCTTTTAATAACTTTTAATCCCAAAAGTCAAAGAGCAAGCCAGTCAAATTTGATACCAGTCTAATAAAATCTGTAAGAGAAGTTCGTCAAAGCACAATGTGTGGAAATTATCAAAATTGTGCAAGATTTGCACTGTAAACTAAAATGGCTGACTTCCTGTCGGGTTAGGTCATGGCTCCAGTAAGATTTTTTTGTAAGTCTGGACATTGTTCATTTGCCCACCGAATGTCATACATCAGGTTCAGGTTCAGGTCCCTTTATTGATACCCATAGGTAAATTTATTTTGCAGGTGAGAGAGCTACTTTGTTAATATTTTGAGGGGGCACTACTGAGCTATTAGGCCGTGCCCAATCCTGAGATGTATATCAAATACTAATATTCAACATACTGTATTTGACAACTGTGGTACATATGGTGAGATTGTGCAGATCCCTTGACCCTCAAAAACAATTTACTTGTCTAGCGAAACGCTCAAAATGGCTACCCCACCAGAGACACACCATTAATAAAAAACAAAAGCTTTTGATAACTTTGATTAAAAAGGGTATTAACAATGTCCAAGGCATATTTCAAAGCATTGGAATAAGCCCAGCTCCAGAAGTCTTTCAAAGGAAGCTCAAACATGCACTCGAGGGCTTGTCTGGTGTATACATCATAGCTGATGATGTGTTGATCACAGGAGAAGGGAGAACACAGGTGGAAGCCAACAATTTTCACGACCAGAAACTGAGACGCTTCCTGGTCAGATGCAGAGAGAAAAACATTAAGCTGAATAAAGAGAAATTCAAGCTGAGACGACCAGAAGTACCCTACATAGGACACTTGCTGACTGCTGAGGGACTGCGAGTTGACCCAGAGAAAGTGAGAGCAGTCAAGCAAATGCCGAGGCCGACAGATGTGAGAGGGGTACAGAGATTGATAGGTATGGTCAATTACCTGTCTAAATGTTATGAGCACCTGTCAGATGACTGTGAGGTTTTAAGACAACTCACACACAAAGAAAGCATGTGGGAATGGACTGATGTACAAGAGGAGGCATTTCAGAAGTTGAAAGACAAAATAGCCAACACACCCGTCCTGAAATACTACAGCCAGCAAGAAGAACTGACGCTGCAGTGTGATGCGTCAGAAAGAGGTCTAGGAGCTGCCCTTACACAGAGAGGTAAACCAGTAGCGCTCAAATAGAGAAAGAATGCCTGGCAATTGTGTCTGGGATGGAGAAATTTCACCAGTATACGTATGGCAGACAGGTGACCGTACACACCGACCACAAACCTTTAGAGAACATCACAGAAAACCACTACGTCGTGCACCAAAGAGACTGCAGAGAATGTTACAAAAGTACGATATCTTAGTGACGTACGTACCAGGCCGAGATATGTTGTTAGCAGATACACTGAGCAGAGCATACGTACCAGAGAGCAATAAAGAGGACATTGAGACAGAGGTGGAAACTGTAAATATGATCAACCACCTACCCATCTCTGCTGAGAGACTAAATGCAATAACACCGGCTACAAAAGAGGACACAAAGATACAAAAACTGATCAATGTGATCCTGACTGGGTGGCCAAAGAACACAAAAGATATACCAACAGACATTCAGCACTATCACTCATTCAGGGATGACCTGTGCTACCAGGATGGCGTAGTCTTCAGAGCGGAGAGAGCAGAGATTCCTGAGGTGCTCAGAACAGATATCACCCGTCGTATCCACTCCTCTCATCTCGGAGTAGAAGGATGTCTCAGACGAGCATGGGACTGTGTCTACTGGCAAGGGATGAATGAACAAATCCAGACTTTTATAATACAATGTGATGTATGCAGGTCAGTGGACCCCAGGCGACAAAAAGAGACACTACACCCTCATGACATAACATTTAGGCCCAGGGCAAAAGGAGGAACTGATCGGTTTTCCTTTCATGAAAAAGACTACTACTCCAACTTTTGGCAGATAGATTATCTACCAGACACTAAGAGCAGCACAGTCATCAGAAAACTCCAAGCCCACTTTGCATGACAAGGGATACCAGATGTGGTCATTTCTGATAACGGCCCACAGTATACCTCACATGAATTCAAATGCTTCAGTCAAGTATGGGAATTCAAACACAATACATCCTCACCTGGATATGCACAGAGTAATGGGAAAGCAGAATCTGCCGTGAAAACAGCAAAACGTCTCATGCAGAAAGCTGCGGCTGCTGGACAGGATCCATATCTGGCAATATTGCATCATCGCAAAACACCAAGTCAAAGTCTCAACACGAGCCCAGCACAAAGACTTCTAAACAGGAGGACGAGGACCCTTCTTCCCATTAAGGACACTCTGTTGGAGCCAGAGATAACAAGTAACATACAAGGACTGATGCACAACAGGCAACGACAGGAAAAATCTTACAACCGCGCAGCCAAGAACTTGGACACTCTGAAAACAGGTGACAGGGTGAGAGTACAGCCTTTTCAGCCTCATAAGGTCTGGAAAACAGCACAGGTACTGAGACCTGTAAGCCACAGATCTTATGAGGTGAAACTAGACTCGGAGGTGTTTTGAGGAGGAATCGACGCCACCTCAGGCACAACCACTACACCTCTCCCACACCCACGCAAACAGGGACTGATATAAACACACCAAGAACTGGCACAATCGAGCAGAGTCACACAGGGAACCGACCCGCAGGCACCACCAGGTCAGGCCGTCGGGTGCTCAGGCCGTCGGGTGCTCAGGCCGTCGGGTGCTCAGGCCGTCGGGTGCTCAGGCCGCACTGTCTGAAGGACTATACACAGTGATGATATTAAAGGGACTCTTGGGAAAAAAAAGTGATGCATACACATATTTGCTTTGGATGTAATCTTTGATAGACATAATAATATTTGATACATATGTAATTTTATTAGAAACAGTGATTGCATTTTGCATTTAATATTTTAACATTTATATTTAATATTAATATTAGGTCAAATTTTTTCTCTGTACTGATAATTGATACAGCAGTTGGAAAGTATGATCATCTTGTTTTAGAGTGGGATAGATATTCCTACTGATGCTCATAATATATGTCGTTTGTTTAAGGTTGACGTTGATTCATTTAGTCTTCAAAGAAAAAAAAGAAAAGATGTAACAACAGAATTGTCAGTAAGTATCGTTGTCCCGGGAAACGGTGTAAATGGAACGCGGACTGTTGCCTGGTAACAGTTTTGACAGCCAGCTGATGTGTGTTTACGTTGGGAATCTGTCAGTTGTGTGGATCAACAGTTGCCAATAAATAAGTAAACAAGTTAACCGTACATTCTGTAGTTGATTACTGAAGACAACAGGACAGAAGGAAACACAGATCAGGAAAAAACGCTGCATCTCCACTTACTGTCATCTGAGCTCTGATTGTTTAAGTTAAACTTCCTCTGAATCACTTCAGATCAAAATCTGTGTGTGTGTGTGTGCGTGTGTGTGTGTGTCACGGCAGTTTGACAGCACAGATAAAAATGGCTCATTGGTTTATCTCAGTGACTGTTTACGGCACAGTGGGAGGAGCTTTAAGGGGAAGTGACACACTGAACCGGATCACTGTCCAACAAAAAGCCCCTGTCTCAGTTTATGGAGGTTTGGTGTTGATGTTAAAACTGGGACACAGGGGAACCAGGAGGGAAACACGTCGGTGACATTTAGCACATACCGATAAGGTGAGCAGAGCACAGCTGGAGGAGTTCAGGTGAACTGGCCAACAGGTGACAGATGCTGTGAAAGTCAGTGACCAACCAGGGCTGCGTTTCATACCGGAGGTTCAACAAACTGAGTCTAACCCTGAACCCACCGCGACTGTAAAAAGCTGACATTAATGAAGCAACGATACTGCCATTCACCATGGCAACAGACAAAAAGAGCTCCGCCTACTTTCCTCCTGTGAAATGAGAAATCCTCATGCACACTTACAGCAAGTATTAACACATTTTTAGGGATAAAAAAAGTAACACAGCTACAGCACACTTACTGTGGCTTGAGTAAATGCTTCAGTTTGAATGTAATCCATTTGTTTAATTCTTACCCCACTTTTAATATTAAAGTTGAAAACGGAATCATTTTGAAGCTAAAATTCATTTTCACGTCGGAGATCCGGCGGGTGAAAAGTGGGCTTTGAGGCAGTTCAGGTGAACTTTAAGAACAGAGTTTAAACAGGTGAGGCTCAAGTGTGACAGGCTCACGGTGCTTCCTCACTTTGATCAGATTAAAGGTTGATTATGTAGAACGGGGCAGAATACCGCCATCTAGTGTGTCGAGGTCATAGTCGCAACAACCAAAAATAATTTCAGCAGTCGAGTTGCCAGTTTCGTTGCAAAGCGTGTCAAACCATCAGCCTGCACCATGTCAAGCGATGAATCATACAGGGTAACGACTCATTTCGACTAATCACTTCATTTTCCAACAGTATTTAAAGTTAGCCTAGCTATAGGTCTGTATATGTTGCTATGTGTGGTATTT
>JAQLOL010014225.1:0-12151 GCA_029783665.1 Naso thynnoides
ACTCATCCATTCATCACTCATCCATTCATCATTCATCCATTCATCACTCATCCATTTATCACTCATCCATTAATCATTCATCCATTCATCACTCATCCATTCATCACTCATCCATTTATCACTCATCCATTTATCACTCATCCATTCATCACGTATCATCATATTCTTGCCTTACTGGCAGGGAAATGAACCTTTTCTTTATTCTCTATGGACTTCGAGTGACTTTGGGAAAAATAAAGTTAATATGAAGTGAACTGGAAAAAATCTGATTAACTTGGTTCCACTGCAGGAAAAGAACTGAAGTACAATTATTTTGAAAGAACTGAGTGAACGAACTGGAAATAGATGTGAATATTGTTTTGTGTTGAATGACTGAATTGTTATTATTTTATTTTTTGGTTAACTGTGTTTTGATTTAATTGATGTGTTAATACTTGATGAATTTAGTTTTTTCCCTTTTTCATAAACAAATACAAACTCTAAACGGTTTCAAATCAAATATTGGTCAGTCTGTTCTTCCTCTACGAACTTAATTTTTCTTCTGATTTAAACACAGTGTGACTTTACTGTTAAGTAACTGTGCTACACTTGTCTTAAACAAACCTCACAACTGATTGGTTAAATTTTGAACTGAATATTGGCAGAAACGTCAACCTGAACAGTCCTTTCACAATAAAATCCCTGTGTTTCCCTCCTGGCAGGTCACTCAAAGACCAGGGCGTTTGTGACGCACGGTGGCACCAACGGTCTGTACGAGGCCGTGTACCACGGTGTGCCGCTGGTCGGAGTCCCACTGTTCGGTGATCAGTTCAACAACCTCGCCCATCTGAGCCGCCGCGGCGCCGCCATCATTCTGGACTTTACCAAGCTGACATCCGACGAACTAACGGAGGCACTGAATGCCGTTATCAACCAACCAGGGTGAGGTGATGTCACAGGAAGCTTTTTGTTTTAATAGTTTCAATTTCCTGTCTTTCACCCAGCCTTTTCACAGTAAAAGTATATTTTCATTTGACCAGTTTTTTTCCCATGATGCTCAGTTACAAGTCAAACATGGAGCGACTGTCAAGGCTGCACCATGACCAGCCAGTGTCACCACTGAGCACCGCCACCTTCTGGGTGGAGTTTGTGATGCGACATGGTGGAGCACAACATCTGCGGCTGGCGTCACGTGACCTGAACTGGATCCAGTATCACAGTGTCGACACTGGAGCCGCCCTGCTGGTTGCCATGACCATTACTGTCAGCTTCTGTTGGTGGGGCATCTGCTGCTTCCTGCGATGGTGCAGCAGGCGACGAAGAGAGAAAAACGACTGAGGTTTTATTTCAAAATAAAAGGATGAACGGTTTTTGAGTTAAAATTGAAATTCATAAATAATTTGTTTCTTGGTTTAAACACTGTGCTGTTGCCAGGTCATCATCATTTTGGGTCACTGATGCTACACTCCCTCACTAAGTGTCTCTGGACTGCATGAAGCCACAGGTGACTGCCGTACTAACGTGCAGAGAGACTAGAACATGTAAAGAGGGAAAGTGTGTGCCCCTCTCTACTCCCTCCGTGGTTTGTACATTCCAGCCGTGTTCCTCACAGCTCCTACAGGAAGCCTCCTCTGTCTTGCTCCTCTCTCTGCTCTCGAGGATGTCCTTTAATCGATCTGCGGGTCACAGGCAGCGAGACGGAGGAGACGAGAGCCATGTTTCATCAGTCTGATGTCCTTTCTCATTTGCCCTCAGGTGAACTCTGTGAGATGGCTGCTAAATTCTGATACCGGCTTCATCTTTTCACTTACCGGACATGATGTGGCTGCAGACTACTCAGTCGAGTGCTCGGTGCACACTTACACAATTTAGAGCTGTTACACATTATTTGAATGAGCAATGACGAGCAAGACAGTTTGACTGAGTAGCTTCTCTTCATTACTGGCACCATGGTAATTCACAAAGGTCCTCATTACACTTTTTTTTTTTTTTAATTTTATTGAAAATAGTTACAAACATACAAGGCAAAGAAATGTTATACACAGACACATATATTCTGCTTTAGGTTGAGCAAAATTGACACGAGGCATAAAGCCTGAACCTGAATATGATACAAAAATATATATTGAAAAACAAGTAACTTAACAGTATATATAAATATATACACATTTATATGTACAGACATTAAAAAGAAAAAATAAAACAAAACAAAACACAGGGGGCATCTCATAGTAACTTAAATGTTTCCAATAGAGAGAATAATTTAAGGGCTATCTTTTCTTTAACAAGACTCAGTGATTTACTCCAGAGTTTAAACTTATTCTTCCAATGGGTTAAACACGGTTTGGTTTTATAATATCTACATTTATGAATGAAAAACTTAGCAAATAGCAACAAAGTGTTGAGAACAAAGTCCACATTCTTATTATCAACAAAAACACCCAAAAAATAGTTTTCACTGTAAAAGGTAGCTCAATTTCCTTTGACTGTATCCAGCTCTGCACTTCATCCCAGAAAGATTTCACTAAATCACATTAAAAGAAAAGATGTTCCAAACTTTCAATTTCCTTTTCACAAAAAACACAATTATCCAAATCAAAATTAAATCTCAATCTTAAAAATTTGTTAGTTGGGTAAATTTCATTTAAAATTTTGAAGTTGATCTCTTTTACTTCAGGTGGGAGTGGAAATGAAACGTAATTCTTTCTTCTTCTTTTTTTTTTATTTTTTCTGCTCCAAATTCCTTGAGAATATACATTCTTTTAACTGGGTTAGGGTAAAACTCTTTTAACAAAATATCTCTAATCATTTTGTTGGTACATTTAAAATCATAAAAATCCACTCCTCCAATGCAGAGCTGTCTCAGTTCAGGTGAAACCTCAGAGTACTTAATGTCTTCTCCAACCATTGACCCACAGGCTAAAGTTACAGGTGAGCTAACGAACTTCTTCACTGAAGTTATCAAGTTCTGTTACATTCCGACACATTGTTTATTGGGTGCTTTTTGCCTTCCGCTTTAGAAACTAACGTTAACACTCCGCCACCATTTAAATGAATGTTGTGAACCGACACCTTGATGGACGAGACAAGTTAAACACACCCACCGACTGTTTCCATCAAGGTGTCGGTTCACAACATCCATTTAAATGACTAATGTTGCTATAACGTTAGCCAGCATTGCATTAATGTCATCATCGTGTTCATCAGCAGGTAATGTAGCTAACGTTAGCCTAATCCAGCTGTTGGTTCGGGTTGGAAAACTCGTCCATTTGTTGGTGAACAGAAATTATTTTAATTCTTGACACCAGCAGGATCTCGCTCCTCCTAAAGTAAGACAGTAACGTTTCTATTATATTCTCACTACCTTCGTAAAAGTTCCTCTCTTTTGTTTGCTTGTCCGTATAAATGATTGAAAACTCAAATTTGTCCCTCAAAACAGTTTTAGGACCGGCTGAGAACATCTTTGCATTGGCTGTACGGACAAATTTGGTTTTTGACCAGACTTTGTTTCAAGTAACTATACTTTCATCCCAAGCTTAATAAATAAGCACCAATTTAGAATTCTATTAATATTCTAAACAGGGCTGTTTCTTTAGTCTGTGCTCAGGATGCTTTACCAACCCTAAATGTAGGCATATGACATTCTGGGAATGATACCCAACAATTAACAAATTATCTGGTGTGTTTAGGAACAGCTCAGCCAAATCCTGCTGATTTCTAAAAAAGAAAGTGAAAGTATTTGCATTAGATCAGTATGACCCAAACTTTAGCCAGTTTTGCATAGAAATGCTCTGTAAAAATGTCCCTCAGAAGGAAACTTTTTACTTTCATACTTTTTAGTTGAGTCAGTACTTTCGGTCTTTTTTTACACAAGTATCTGTTCCTCTATTTAGGTAAGGGATGTGTGTACTCGTGCCCCCTCTGTTCCTCAGTCTCAGAGACTGCAGCTCTTTCGCTGTGCTGGCTACTATTTGGTCTCTGAGTTGTGACCGTAGATGAACTCTCATCACTGTGAAAAATGATGATCACATGTTTGGTCCTTGCTGATCTGTTGTTGATGGAGATCTTCACAGACTACGGTGGTGCCGCTTCTGCTCTAGAGTCAGGAAATCGCTAATGCCCTGGAATCCAGTGGTCACAAAGACATGTGCATCTCTGAGGTGCTGCTGGTGATCGAATGATGTAACATTAACCTGGAGCACTGACTCATGGATGTTCTAGCTTGCACCTGTTACATGCACATTACTTTGCAGTTATCCGTTCATGTGCAGCAGGAACAGTCTCTGAACTTTTTCATGGCACACTGAAGAATTTGCAGTAGGCTTTAAACCACTCAGTGTAGTCTGAGTGCATCCATTGGCTTTTTAGCCACCAGCTGACAGTAATATCCAGTCATAGTCAAACGGGTGTATGTTGTATTAGTCCTTCTCATCACTGTTCAGATTCAGAGAGAGCTCCCAGAGGCTTCTCTGACTATTCTGCCTGTATTGACGATGATAAGCAGTCAGTTCCTTAATGAGTGTGCATCTGAAATGTATTGGTGTATACGTGTCTAGTTTGCACAACGCCGAAGGATCTTTCGTCACATTGACTGGAGTCCAGAAGATGAGTGTTCCGAAAATAAAGCAGGGACCAGTGTCTACAAGAACCCGCGATGACGGGTCTAAAGATGGACCTCCAGCTGTCAGCGGGGAACCCGGACCCTTGGACTCAAAGTAAGCAGCTGTTTTTAGCCTCCTGTAAATCCACCTGAAATGCTTGTGTGAAGAAATGTAATTCAGTATCGTTTCGCACTGCAGCAGTTCAGTCTTTTCATTTCAGGAAGTGAAATTCTTTACAACTTGTATTTTAACCTCAACCAACCAGGTCCTTTGCAAATATGAGTGTTCACAGCAGACTCTCAGTATGTCTGTCTGTCTGTCTGTTTGTCTCACCATCATCACATCTCATCATCTGTTGGATTGTAATGAGGTTCAGACCTTCTTGTTCCCCTCGGGAGGAAGTGTAATAACTTTGATCCTCTGACTTTTTGTCTAGCGCCATCATCAAGTCAACACTTGAATCAGGCCAGTACTTACTTTACTATCTGCAGAACTAATGTCATCCTGTCAACTTCAGCAGGACCTGTGTAATGTTAGCATGCTAATATTCTACACTGAGATGGTGAATAATCTTAACCATGATACCTGCTAAACATTAGCATGTTAGCACTGACACTGTGAACATGTTAGCATGCCAGTATTAGCATTTAGCTCAAAGTGTAAGTTCTGCCTCACAGATCTGCGAGCAGGATTGTAAAGTCTGGCTGCAGGAAGCGCGCAGTGACCTCACAGAGAAATGTTGACGAGAACTGAAACTTCTGCATCTCCTGAATTATAAATACCTCGAATGGGAGGATGTGATTGTTTCATAAGATCTGGAGTGAAATTAACTGGGCTGATGTTTGTGTGTGAATATTTATATTTGTGCTGCATTTACACATGCAGGGCCTCTGCTGTGCCTGTGCTTTGGGACAACCGGCCTCCTGTGCAGAGCAGATTTCCAGCCTGTCTGCTCTCTGTTATTCCTTTTGGATGCTTAATTAAAGCAATTTGAAAAAATTAGTTTCTGTGCCAGCTGCAGCTGTGGTCTGCAGATAGCCTACTTGTTGCTTTCAGGAACCTCTGTAAATCACAGAGTTGAGGCTGAGCAGTTGTCGGGGAAACCAGAGGACATTTTCCTCATAAAAAATAACCAAAAAATTACTGTCTTGTGTGACACAGTAAGGTAGATCATTAAGTTTTTTGTTTCAAATCCACGGGTCACAGCATGAAATTACACAGAGAGGAAACAAGTTACAGGAGGGCTGAGGGGCTGAGGCAAAGAGCCCAATCAACCTGGTACAACTCACTCTGACATTAAAATGATTTTTAAACCTTTGGATTATTAAGATGCTCTTGAAATGTACTCATAGCTGGATGAGAAAAGACAGAGCAAGATGACTGTTTGCTTTTGTGTGAGCATCAGTTTTGTTTAGTGAAGGGGAGGCCATTGAACTGGGTGCGATCATTTTAACCCTCGACACCAGAGGTAACTGCTGTGTTTGTGTTCGTTTCTGCAGAGTGCATGACAGAGAAGACATGGCAACACTTGCCACACATGAAGGACGTGAGTAAAAAATAAAACTTCAAGAAACTTGGCCTCTGTTTAACTTTCACTTTAGGTTTTCTGCATTTTGACTTTCTGAGAGGATTTTTTTCTTTTCTGTGGAAAACAGGCAACATGAGGAGAGAAAGACATGTTGCAAACAACCTGGCCCGCCTTGAACTGCAGATGTTGCTGTTATTAATTTATGAATGTTGGGTCACCAAAATGTCCAAAAGAGAGTTTGACATCTGCTGTGTGTCCTCTTCTCTCTGTTCGATGGCTCTGACCCACCAGATGCGTCCACAGCACAGACGAACATCAGTGTGTTTGAGGCCGACATAGTGGATCCACAGATATGGAGTCAGCAGCATCAACCTGTGCATGAAGGAGCTCCGAGCACAAGTCTCAGTTTGACATTTCGAGAGGTAGTAAACCCATAAACTTTATTTTGTAGGTGTAAACTGAATTATATGACAGTATTTTGATGAAACATGTCAATACTGGTGATTATACTGACATTCACACCAAACTCGTGTTCCTTAGTTTTAAGAAACCCTTCAGAGATTAATATTAACTTTGTATATTCTGCTGTTAAAGTACCAGCTGCTGTCCAGTGTCATCCTGCAGCATTGTATCACTTAACAATATTAGTTCAGTTGTATTCACATGCTTGATCAAAATGATGAATCCATGAGTTTTAAGTGAAGCAGTGAGGATTCTGTCACCTGTACATGCCTGTGGGAGTTGGTTAAATGGGGAAATAACTCTTCTGTCCAGTTTCATTAACAGATTTTGTGCTTTTTTTTTCAATTTTAGGACAAGTTAATGTTCACAACTGAAATGCAGACTGAGCCTAGAGAGACTTTTTACAGGTAACCAAAACATGAAAGTCACATGAAAACGCGTCAACTGTGTTCAGAGTTTTCACATTTAAGGCTGTATTCAGACCAAATCAGACGGTGCGGGGAAAACGCAGGCGTTCTCATTCATTTGAACGAGGCCTGTTTGTTTTGGCTGCGGCGGTCTGAGCACCAGCGGATGCAGAAACGCAGCCAACTGCAGCAAAAAAATTTGAATTCCAACTCAACTTTTTCGCTGCAGCTGATTGTGTGATGCCGCGGCAGCCCATCATGTAAAGGGGCCGTCTTCCAGCGTCAACCGCCACTGGTAGATTGGGGGAGGAGTACGGCACAAGTAAACATCACGCCATGGGTCCTGTTGTGTTAATGATTCTTACAAGACAAAAGCTGGATTTTTTTGTGTTGGTGTTGTAATAAAGCCACGTAGATGGTGTATGCATGAAATTTCAGCCCAGAATTTACTTACTTAGAGTTGGAGGAAGAGAAGATTAAAACACAAGAAACACAAAGATGAATAAAGTGTCTGCGTCTCTTCACACAGCGAATCTTTTGACCAACATGTTTAAAGCTTGTTGTAATCAGCCTGTCTGTGTCCTCCAGGTTCAGGTTCACTGCTCCAGGAGTGTTCAAGTGTGCTTCGACTGGACTGGTGTTTGTAATGACCAAGAAAGCGGAGCTGCTGTACAGGATTGTCCCATGGGACGCGAACCTGCTTCAGTCAGCTGGCAAGGTGGCTGCAGGGCCGCTGTTTGAGATCAAGTGTTCAGATGATGCTGCCGTCTGCGAGCTGCACCTGCCTCACTGTGAGACTATGCAAGGTAAGAACTAAGGACACAGCCAACACTTATTGTAGTAAATACATTTTTTTTTAATCTAATGTTTTGAATCGGATCTTGTTTTGTACAGTAGTGAACGGACAGAACAATATCATTTTTTAATCCTGTTTGAATTGATCCCTCATTCTCAAATTTGTTTGTCATTTTAAAAGATAAGTTTAATAGTTTGTTGCAGTTTGTTGTGAAGATAGTAAAGTTTAGTTGTTCAATGAACTATGTCTCTCGTCTCATGCAAAATATTTCATCAGTGCTAGCAAGGCTGTAACGTAAGCACAGTTTCTTTTGCCCCTCAAAATGAGAAAGAAAAAAGTATTAAAAGAAGTAAAAATCTTTATCAGCACAGGTGTGTTGAGCTGCAGCTAAGCAAGCAAAGAGTTTGTTGGTTCTGTAAGAGATCGTTGATAAGATGTCACACTATGATCAGGTGCTTAATCTATCTTGTATTGTCATAGTCTTATATTTCAGCAGTTGTATGATAAACTGCCGCTTTCTTGATTTAAAGAAATATCTTTGAAATTGCCAAACATATTTGAGACTGACAGTAGAATTTAAACAGGATCAGAAAATAATTTGTCTCTTTCCTCTGACCACCGTTCATATTTTTCTAGCTCCGACCAGCAGCTCTATAGTTTGCTCTGTTGGTTGGTCCCTCTGTCGGATGATCTAGAAATATCCCCCCTCTTTCGCTGACAGGTTGTGTGTGTGTGTGTGTGTGTGTGTGTGCAAAGTTGTGTATTTATGTTTATGCCAGTAGGCTCAAAAGGGGCGTGGCAGTGGCCAATTACAGAAAGGGATAACTTCTAAACAGATTTATTTAACATGACTATACTTTGTGGAAACTCACACACACACACACACATTTTCATTGGTCGAGGCGCCCCTACACTTCAGCCTCGTCCCCCCTCCATAACTTAACTGTTTGCCGTAGACTGTAAACTCACTTGTGATGCGTCTGTCACTTTGTGATAACATGTGATGCCTAATACGACTGTAATGTTTTTAGCTGCTGGTCGCAGCTATTGGGAATTCATGCTTGTTTTCAAAATAGGGTCACATGGGTCAGTAGTAGAATGGCGGGACTTAAGCACTCTAATGCTTTTGCTTTATTTAATAACCAAAGTAATGTACCGGAGGGAAAATACTACAGGTCTCCAGAATGAAACACTAACTGGTTCATGAGATAGCAGCAGCTCAGAAATACATTTTGGCCCTAAACCATTTTAAGTTTTTCTCGACATCAGTTCTTCAAAGGACTGGATGCCAGTGTAAACATCTGAGAGCTGGAGTGATATGATCCACTTCTGTGGTCTTAGTAAGGACTTATGCCACAGCGTTCATAATTATTGAATCACTGAAAAAGCTGTCTGTTGATAGATAGCCTTTTTCCGTTAAGAAAAATACCCAATGCGCCACAATTGTGTGTAACATTATGTGTACAAAAATCTTAAGGTTGCATGTTTACAGTGGGGAATAGTTTTTTCCACACAGGTGCGGCTCAGCGGGCTGCTGTCCGCCGGACATTTTTTTCCTCTTTTTGCTGCGGTTTGTTAGTGAAAGTAAAACTTCAGTCTGTCAGCTCATTCCCTTTCCATGTAACACATCTGAGTTTAACTCCACTCCAAATATGAGAGAAAAGTTCAGACAGAATTTTAAAAAATATATCATAATGGATTTTTTTCTAAACATTTATGCTTGCATGCCCCCCAGCATGTACACTCCCACCACAAACTGTTGAAGAAGTGATTATAAAGGGTTGAAAAACTTGAAAAATAATGTTAAAAAAAGTGGAAAAAGTCCTTTCTGTCATAATTCTGTTGAATTAGATTGCCTCAATAACTTTTATACAGACGGCGAGGTGGGTAAAAGGCGCACAGAGGCGGCTTTGAAAAGGCTGTTAATGTGACGAGTTTTATAATTTCCTGAATTTTGCAGGTGAAAATTTATTGCAGGCCCTAGTGGATGGAGGTTCAGGGGCTACTGACACACAAGAGTGTGCTGATGTGTCGACAGTAGGAAACAAGGCACATGCATCAACATTGTTATGGACAATGATGTTGGAGATGAAGGACTGCCTTGCGTTTTTCAGCTCAGAATTATAGATGAGACATCTCTCTCTACAGATGTCATAATGGACCTGGAGTTTTGTTTTTGGACACACTCCATTTTGTGGGACCAGTGTGGTATCTGTAAAAGGCAGTGGGATCCTCTGGGACCAGGAACGACCTCACTGGAAAAAAAAATGTATTTATATACATGTCATGATGTCTGTAATTATATATGTGACAATAAAAAAACTAGATCTGATCTGAGAACATTTCATGGACATTTCTGCCTAAATTCAGTATGTTTTTATGTGACATACATTGAAATGTGGCTAGCTGTAACAATTAGTCGATTACCAGGAAACAGAACATAAAATCGATCCCCAATAGCCTTGATTATTGATTATTAATAACGTTTTTGAAGCACCTTAGTTGCTGTGTAGTGAATGGATAGTAAAGGAAGTGAAGGTGGTTCATGATGTCATTAAATTCATCAGGATTTATCGCCTGGTAATCATATTTTTTTATATTTAATTTACTCTTTCTTTTTACTTAGTTTGCATTTTTACTGTTTTTTCTTGAAGCTCGACTCGCACCTCCCCAGGACACATCAGTGTATCATATTTGGGCCTCAGCTGACCACATTCCCTCACTGGTTTCCTTTCCACTAACGCTGACTGAACAATAAATTTCTAAAACTGGGCGACAGTTTATTTATTTAACGGTTGACCTTTATGTCCTGGAAATACAGTAACTTGGGAAGGTCACTGTAATCAGGTTATTTTCTGTAAAACAAATTGTAACAGCTCTGTGTTTCCACAGCCCCGCTCCCTGAAGACCTGCTGTCTGTTGCTCACATCACTGATGATGGATTTAGCATCCTCAAGCCTCTGGAGATTACAGACACTCATGTCATTGTCAAAGTCCCAAACTTCTCAGCCTTTGGCCTGTTGAAAGATTTATGGAACTGGTTGTTCAATCAAATTGGAGGCCAAATTCTGCTGTTCCTTGGTCCACCAAACCACAGAGCACAGAGGAGGAAACTATACGTGTTACTACTGCCAAGGAACATCCCTCTGAATGAGGTAAAGCTTCAAGTTACAGCTGTCATTCCAAACGGATCTGTCTGTAAGGACAAGTCGTTTCTTAAACCGTAAGGTTTCCATATGAACGCTGAGCAGTCCTGATAAGAAAAGTTCTCTTCCTAACACGCCTTCTGTGGAGGTGACAAGAACTAAACCCACGGTCCAAATTCTGTTACTGTCCCTCTGCTGCAGCTCAACTGGGAAACACAAAGATGGAATTTTATGCAGAACAAACTGTCACGTGGTCAATCGGTTTTTGGTTATCGATTATAGAAGTTATTTTTAGGGGTGTAATGATACATCCACATATCAGTGCATGGATTTATGTTCCTGCAATCCCACTACATCGATAGCTAAACGGAAAATCGTCCTTCTAGTGTGACTTGTATGGATGTAAAATTATTTTTTAAAAGCAAAAATCAATTGAATCGATACTAAGAATTATAAGCCTTTTATGTAGCACGTCAAACATTGGTAGAGGATGTGGGGGTTTTTTTTGCACTTTGTGTTAATATTTGTAAACGTTACTCCGATTCATTCTCCGAAGTTTTGGGCGTTTTTTGAGTATTGCGTCAGATAATGGCGGATCACTGCAGGGAGGCATCAGGAGAGATTTCCAGTTTGTGTTTGCGGTCAACGCAGATTAAGCCTCGCACAGTAGGGCTGCACAATTAATCAACATTTAATTGAAATCGTAGTGTGACCCCCTGCAATTTTGAATCGCAGGGAGGTTCAATATTTGCGTGTCTCAAAATAACATTTAATTCAAATATTGCTGAGCCGCGGAGGCGTCCTAGCCTACACGTCGTATTCTAGACTTAAGAAAACATCTTTGTTTGGTACAAATTTCTGCAAAAATCACACCCTAATCATTTTGATTTGTTTATCAATGCAAAAGAGAATATTGATGTAAAAATGATCATTCCTTTAAATGTTGCAAATCACATTGCAATCGCAGTATCACTGCAAATAATCGCAATTACATATTTTCTCAAAATCGTGCAGCCCTGTTGCACAGAATGTTTGTGCAGGTCAGTGTATCAGCTTTTTGCCTCCTCTACCACTGCAAAGAAAAAGGCTTTTTCTTCCCTCTATTTTTAGGGAGAGGGAAAAGTACTGTATTGATATGTAGTGATTGAATCATATTGTATCACTCGAAATGAGCCCATACCGTTCTTGTATCATCGCCAACCATATATCGTAATACACATCGTATCGTTGTT
>JAQLOL010014226.1:0-12146 GCA_029783665.1 Naso thynnoides
TGAAAAAACAATCACTCTGTAGTTTTTTAGCTGTCTTCTGACATTTTGCAGCATTATACAGGTCAGCCATTTTGTTGACTCACTTCTTTGTATAAAACTTGTAGTTCCCTAGGTGGCCAGCAGAGGGAGAGTTATGGTGATGTTCTAGTCAGAAGCGTAAAAATGTTCCTGTTTCTCATGAATAAACCTTCCACATACTGTAGTCTGTGTGAAATCTTGCTCCTATGCAGACTGTAAATGCATACTTCAAAATCCATGTGATTTGGAGAAGGACTTGGTTGTTCTACCCCTTGCCCTGTGCTTTTCTCTCTGCCTGCATACACTCTCGCACACCACAGAAGGTCTGCAGAGCTAGTCTAAAAGAGAGAAGCCTTCAGGTTAGGCAAGCCTCTTTTGTCATCTATATGTGAAAACAAATCCAGTTAGACCACATTTAACCTCTACATCGCCATTTTTCAATATGACAGCTCTTTTGTTAAGGGAACTACATGCAGATCACAGCTTCCATTAAGCAGCGGACAAAGCAAATTGATTACATTAAACAGCCTGAACATAGAGTAAATGATGAAAAATACACACGTAAACAGACATTGCCACTATTGAAGAGAAATTTTGTACATAGGTTTCCGCAGAAAAAATGTTAATAAATTCTGACAAATAGAAAAACTTAGATAGCAAAATAAAGTGTGTCTGATTATTGAATTGTTTTCATTATTATTGTAAATAGGAAAATTTCATTTGCATTTTTTCTTATTACAGGCTAAGAGTTGCTGTCCTGTAATTGTTAATTAGGGCTTCTAGAGCAGATAAGCTACCTAAACGCCTTGTGTTTGTTGTTTGTTTTCTGTAGGGTAGACACACAGACACAGAAGTAGGCAGCATTACCTTTTGCTCAGCAATTGCTTATTATTTTCAGCCCAAATTCTTTTGTTTGTGGAAGAGGAAAAAAAGGTGGAATTAGGAATCAGCACACAGACAGACTGACTGCCTTTAACCCCAGTTCAACAGGACAAGGCGGAGGCCACTGATAAGGGAAATAAAGCAAGAAACACCACCAATACTCTGGGAGTTAGCCTTAATGCTGTGTCAGGGCCTTTGCACCGTAGGCAAAAGCAAGAAGACCTCACCAGGAAAAAGTTCCTCAACAGGACAGCTGAGGGTGCAATAGTTTAAAATAAATAAATTGGACAATGCCACACTGGAATGATCGTGACACGCAAGACAATCATGTCTTTGAATGTCGTGTGACTTTGCTCAAGTAGGGCCAGCACTGGCTGCGTATAAATAGCTGCTGAAAAGTGAGAGATGAGAAAAATTCTGTCAGAAAAAATAAAAAATGCTACAGATATTAGCGCTGCCTGCTAACATACTGAAGAGGGTGCTTTGATATAACACAAAAAAATTTAGTTTCATTTACAAGTTTGTCTTCGAGGAGACCTATGGCATTTCAGTTAAGATTATACAGTCGCATAGTTTCACTTCAACACCAATTTTAGATTCTCCATACCAAGGAGGCTGTGAATACTGTGGTGCTCCTCTTAAGTAAACAGAACTAGCCTTATGTCTCAAAAACATAGCTTCCAGGAAGAGAAAAAAATATTTCTTATCAAAATTTCGCAACAAAAATAAGTTTCATCGAAGGTAAAGGATCAAATAGATTTAGAGAACGTAACCCACACACATAATGTTTGCAAATGGGATAAAATACTGGAATAAATACATTGTTTTTTCTTCTTAACATTTATGGTTCCAAGACCCAATGGATGATCACTAACTTAATGCTGTTGTATGCTGGCTAACATGTCAACCAGCAACAGTGAACACAGCAGCTGCTAACACTTTTGGCTGTTTTGTATTTTTCGCTTGTCATACACATGATCTCATGGGTTATAACAGAGGTAAAGCACACTGTTTAAATCACAGCAGAAATGATGCAGAGGTTAAATATAACTGTGTGTTATTGCTGCTGTTTGTGGACACATGTAGCACCCAGTAATAACTGACTGGATTTATGTAGTGCTTTTCTAGACACTCAAAGTGCCCCACAGTGAAGGGGGGATCTCACGAACTACCACCAGTATGTTGCACCCACCTGTGTGATGCATGGCAGCCATGGCAGGCTAGCAACATGTGACAATGTGGAACACACCATTACCCTGAATAAAATTACGTTTTCTCTGTCTTAATAAATTAATGGAAAAATCTGGGATAATTTTAGTAGGCTACACCGCTCAAAAAGACATTTTATTGCACAAACGTTTCATATTGTAGTTTCAGGGTAAATCTTTTCTTGTTTGAATTGAGAGATTGAATTGACTGTTTTGCCTTCATCGCGTGCCGGTGTAATGTTAGTCAACTTCTGGAGCTTTTGTGGTGTCTAATCTAAGATCTACTCTGGTCTTATGGAACCTTCTAGCACAATTATCAATTAACAACCAAGCATTAGTGTATTAGTATAAAGTGTAAGTGTTTTTAGTGAGCTAGTGTAACACAGACAGTGCTGTAATAACTATAATTTTATGTTCTTGCACACTTTATGTTTCTAAGAAAAAAGGTATACTTGTTCCCTTTTATCATAATCTTTCAAAATAATAACCTTATCAGTTTTAAGGGGAAAAAAGCTAACCTGAAAGGTAAAATTTTTAACAAATTAAATATAATAGTATCAGTCAAGACTTTATGTTACATCACTTGTCCAGTAATTACATGGGGTTTTGTTACTCTCTCAATCAAGTTGAGTGCAAATTTGATTAATTTTTCAAGCAGTATTACATTTAAAGGGGGTCATTACATTATGGACACAACGTAAAAAAAAAATCTTTCAGATATCAAATCTCAAATCTTTTTACTTTTTTCAAGTTATAACTGCAAAATATAACTGCAACCTTTTTTGAAATATTTTGTGATTTATAAGGTCTCAGATGAACTGCTGCCAATTTAGCTTAAAAAGAACGTGTTGCTGTTATTTCTAATAGCTTATTTTTTTAAAGATATTTTGGGGGCTTTTGTGCCTTTACTGATAGGACAGGAAATGGAGGAAAGAGAGGGGGTGACATTCAGCAAGGGGCCACAGGGCAGAATCGAACCCAAGGCCACTGCAGCGAGGATACAGCCTTTGTACATGAGCCGTCTGCTCTACCAACATCAGCCAATTATAATAGATTTTAATAAATGAGTTGCATCAGAAAGACACACTGGTATAATAACAAATCAAATAAATGTAGTTTGGATTTAAATAAAAAAATAAAAATCCATACCCAGATGTGTCTGGGGTCATGTGGGTAAAGTGGTTATGGAACATTTGCAGCCCCTACTGGATGGCTAAGGCCACTTTCAGACAAAAACCAGGCATTGCAACGAAAATGCAAGTTGTTCCATTCATTTCAATATGGGTAGTCTGATTAGGCTGTGGTGGTGCAGACTACGGAGGATTCTTATAAATGCATCGGTTCAAGAAATAGGTAGTCTGACGTCATGCTGCTGTGGCCAATAAGATGATCAGTCAATCAGATCATGCAGAGGTGAACAACCCTACCACAAAACTGCAAGGAGATTGCATTGGCAAATAGGTGACACTCCTCAACTTACGCATTAACTTTCTGTAATCACAACTTCTGATTTGGGCTGAAATGGACAAATGAATTCCTCCTACGAGGAGTGAGGAGTCAGCGTCAATAAGGTTTAAAATATGGCAGTCATTAAAATAGGACTTTCAAAACCATATGAAGCACTGCAACCAGGAGAGCATTCTTGTCCATACAGTCATAAGCGTGCAAAGAAATATTAGGCAGATGGGTCCAGTATTATGACCTAACACAAACACATACACTGTACCAACACGATAGCCTCAAGGCTTACTCAGGCTAAGATAATAAAGCAAATCAAACATCAGTGTTATAAATAACACAAAATAACTGCTGCTCGATGAAATCCACAATTTGACCACAGTGTAACTTTTTAGCTTGTTAAACATTTTGTCACAGTTAGTTGATGTTTTATGTATGAAGAACAGAGCACCATATGAAACTCAGCTAAAATGCAAATAGAAAATTGAACTGAACATAAAACAATTTTTTTTAAAAATACAGAGATGTACTTGGTCTACTGACATCTAGAGGCCGTTGTGGGCACTTTATGCTGTTTTTCTGTATGAGAATGTAAAAACAATGACCTTGAAGATTATGTGTACACTCGGTTGCAAACAAAGACATTGAAACTGGACTTATTGGTTGTGATATGTATTATTCTTTGTAATGAAATGGGGACATCTATACTACAAGATGAAAAATCCATCCCATATGCGGATGTTTTCATCCAATTTTCATTTGGAAATTTTCGACACCTTTCAAAATAAGGTTTCCAAGACAGACTGTGCCGTTAGTAGGTGGATCCTTATGGCGACCAGAGGAACTGCATTCTGTTAGCGTCATACATGTAAAGACATGTCAGTTCCCGGTTTTGCATAATGGATGATCTGTGAGTACGCTTCCCCCAACTGGTGCCTCTTGGGTTAGCAGGAGATGATACAGACACATAAACACTAAACATAGGCAGATATGAGAAGACAGATTTTTGTCCACAAGTAAAGTGTCAGCAGGTATTAAAGCTGTATTTGAAGATTAAAGCTGTATTTGAAGAGGGTTTTGTTTTGTTTTGTTTTGTTTTTTTCTTGCTTCCCCTCTAAAACCTTGATTTTTCATCTGCTTTTAGCTTTCTTTTTTTTTTTTTTGTGGCTAGCTAGCATGTGGCCTAACCACTGAAATAATTTACCAAAACATCTAGCAGAAAATTGCAATCATCTCTTATTTTGTAAATTTACCCAAGAGAAAAATATTAAGATCCCTTGTTGAGATTGCAACATCTGCAAAGTTTGAGTGGATCCCACTCAGATCAAAGTACACAGTGTTATACATGAACATTTCAAATAATAAATGTGTTTATATATTTGGCTATCCATTTGCAACAAATGAACGTGAGTGTTGTTAACAACCGCAAGAGCTGAACTTTATGACAGGCACTGTGTTGACATGTGACAGCAGCTGAACAAACACTGCCAAACATGGGTCTGTCATATTCTGCATTACTGGCGAGCCTGCCAGGTGACACAAATCAAACACAGCCAGCATGTTGCTTGAGCAGTGGGTGCATGCTTTTCTGGCAAAATCCAAAAAAAAGAAATGTTCATAGTTGTTAGTCTAGCTTTTCTTTTTTTATATGTAACTTTGCTAAAGAACTTGAGTGAGCTGTTTTAGGCCTTTCTGCTTTGTCTAATAATTTCTGTCAAATGTTTAATGAGCAATGGGACAAAGACAACATTGTATTGTGTTATACTAGAGTTCAAAAGACTCACTCCCATCTGAAGAAAAGACCTGCAGAAGTGCTCCTCCTCATGTCGAAATGATAACTCTCCTCATCTCCGAGTGCGAGGTTGCTGGTTAGGTTCTGTGTCACGTAAATTGTTGTTGCTACTGGTGGTAGCTTAGCTACTTAAAAACAGTGGGTTTGTGCAGAATGTTACGAAGATTCTGGTAACGATTCACCATAACCAGTCCATGATCTGCAGTGCTTTCACGTCATCTTTTTGTATTGATGTGGCTTGCTTGGAACCTTGACCAAGATAATACTCAAATAAGTAAGAGGTCCTATCCATAATAGAAAGCAATAAAAACCTCAGCAGAGTCACATCAAGGTAGTGTCAGTGAAATTGCAGCCTATGACTGAAGTCGGCTTGGCTAACAACCCTCTCTCTCCCACGTACTTTGTGGAATCTAAAGGGCAGTGGTTAGCCCAGGCCTATCAGTCAATCTTTATTTATAGAGCACTTTTCATACAATAAAATGTAGCACAAAGTGCTTTACATATTAAAAATAGAACTGGACTTGATTCTCTTGGTCTGGCATTGCCTCCTCTTTGGCCAATTCTGAGAGGAAGGGGATTCGACTTTCCCTATCCCATCCTCATTAGTCAATGCCTTTTCAAATTTAATCCATGCAAATGGTCATTACATTGTCAGGAGGCATTTTGCCTACTGTGGAGTGAGTGTGGAAAGAAGTCTGGCTAAGTGAGACAATTGAAATCCAAAAATGTCTCTAAAAGCTGTTTGATAATCTCATAGATGTTGTTATGTTGTGTTGCAATTGAGATTCTGACCCACCATTCATCATAGAAAGAGACAAATGTTTTTGGCTTGAAATTGCATCACATTATCATCAGGAGTAGACACAGGAGAGCAGGACCTACTTCCTGCTTCTAACTGCCAAGGACAGATGCTGTCTCCCGATGGCAGAGCTGCATGAGGCAATGCCACAAACAGACAGATAACGACTTCTTTTCCACATATAGGTTAAATTCGACATTTTTAAAACTCTATGAAAGACACTGGTCTGGTAACACGACTTTGTCAATTGAAATGTTGGATATTTCTGGACAAATGGCTTAGTCTTTCCTGTGGCTCCCCACCCCCAGTGCTCATTGGATAATTGCTTTTTTCAATCAGGAGAATCACAGATTCACAGCGTAATGCCAAACCAAGAGAATCAAGTCCACTCAGTGGAGATGGTGGAGTCTCTGGTCTGGGCCCAGGCTAGCCCAGGGTAGAGCAACCCCTCTTAACCAGTTCACAAGGTTTTTCTTAGTTCCTCTCTCTGCTGTCACTTCCCTAGAGCATCGCTGTGTAGAAGTTTGCAGATAGATACCACCACAGTCATAAGATGTTCCTCACAGTGTCCTTCACACTCAATCTACTAAACAAGACGGTTTTGGCTCTTTATGTACAGAATATGTTTTGTCCAACCACTCCAGTTTATGATTGAGGTGAACAGCTAGGTATTGTGTGTTCTCCCTGACTAAATATCGAACCCCAGATGTGTAGTCTGGGATATCTTCCCATGAAAGTCTGTGACCGTCTCTTTTTCTTTTCATTTCATTTGTCATGCTGCTGTTTATATGAAGGTAGCTGAGTTCACACCACTGACAGTCCTTGATGATTTTTCTGTTTTATTTATATTTATTCCCTTCCGATACACATCCTACGATGGCTGTATCATCAGAGAACTTCTAAATCACAGGTGATCGAGCTTTGAGCTCAAAAGGGACAGGACATGGTTAGTATGATCCTTTCTATGGACTTTATTACATGACTACTTGATTACACCAGGCATGCACATTCAAGTGTGAACAGAAAGCAAAGGGTTGGTTGCTTGGTTGCAGAAAAGACTTGGGGAAGAAAAGCTGTGAGGAAAACTAAGATCAGATATGTGGGAGGTTTTGGGCAGCTGTAGCTCAGTAGGTAGAGCAGGTCATCTACCAATCAGAGGGCTGGTAGTTTGATCCCTGGCTCCTCTGGTCTGTAGATAAAAGTTTCCTTGGACAGGATACTGAACTTGAATTGCTCCCAATGGCTGTTCCATTGGTGTTTGAATGTTTGTCTTTGAGTCCCTAATGAGGAGGTACGCACTTTGTATAAAAGCCCCCTTGCCATTAGCGTTTGAATGGGTGAATGGTGACTGATGTAAAAGCGCTTTGAGCAGTTGAAAGACTAGAAAAGCGCTGTATATGTAGTCAATCTACCATATGAATTTGCTTGAACCAATGATGACATGAAATTTTTTCTGAAAATGACAAAGCTAAATGTGGCCTTAGTGATAAAAGACCCAATCACATGGGTTCCTGTGTCATTATTAGTAAAAGAATCCACTTCTGCCTGACCTGTCTTTAAAGCAACATTGCATTTTGGGGGTTCTGAAACGTTGGAGTAGTCTAAACATAGAGTATTCATGTACAATTGTTACATATTTAAAAACATTAATGTAGTTATCTAGTTGAACCTGAGGCTACTGGTCTGAAGTGGTTGCTTTTGCTACGCACCCCAGGACGTGCAGCGTTCAGAGCTGAAATCACACAGGACGTTCTTGCTTATAGTGTGCTCTAGTTGATCGCAAAAGTGGGAATTTCTGAGTTCCCAGTCGGATACATCAACAGTAACGCCCCCTAAAGTTGAAACTCCAACTCGGAAACCCTGAGGAACTTCAGTAACCCGAAGCTTGAAATCCAAGATGACTTCTTGGCACAGCAGCAGTGAAAATGCTGTACATTAAACTGTTTATTAGCCAGTAAGTCTTATTTTGTGTTCTTAAATCAGTCTAATCAACAGTGTTGTTCAACTTCAATCTCTGGACATGTTATTACATTTCTTTCTCATGCAAACTATCACGTAATGTTTTGTTATCAGCCAATATAAGCCAGCAGTGCTGACAATAATAGCTAACAATGGCCCCTCCTAACTGCAACAAGGTCCACCAGCTCAATAATCCAACTTCCAAGGTAAATGGAACTTGCCATTATGTTAAGAATGTGCAGAACTGTATCAGAGAACTGCTCTGCACAGTCACTGAGTAGTCAAGAGTTGATGTCATTTAGGCTTGTAGTGCTTTTTGCCTTGATCCTCTTAAGGTCCTTTCTCACCTGGTTTGCTACAAGGGAGAGGCACCATTGGCCCCATGTAGGAAAACTGGGGGAGGGGTATGTAAATTGCTTCTAAATGGAATGGGGGAGGTGGCGTAGGGAGGTGCAGCAGCCAGAAAGGGTGGGACTGGGACCGGGACACTCAGTATGTTTGAATGCCCAGTTAAGTCGTGCTACGGTTATAGCTCAATTAAGCCATTTGATTGGACTGCTGTCTTTGTCCTAGTATACATGAGCTGAGGGAGAATCGGTTTATTGTCAGACTCTGCTACGGTAGCCGGCAATATACCCCATTCAGCTGGTTGCTATTTGACTGTCTTCCAGTTAGCCAAGCAAGCTACAAACAAGTTAGCAAGCGGCTAGCAAAATCCTTGTCGAACCATGAAAACATGTATAACTTTACAGCACTGTACACTTCATATTTATGCCTTACTTTGGTACAGATTTGATGCACGCTTTCCCCTCATGCTTAAGGTATTTTTGTTTTCATATTGGCTTTCTTCTACAAATTTGTGCTGTTTGAGTTCTGAGTATTATCGGCCAGACCAAATCTGGTTGAAGCATACAAGCAGGAGTAATTCAACTTCCAATCGCATTATCTGGGTGTGTTAGCTCGACTTTGAGAATTTCAGTTTAGTATGATTTCAGTAGGACTGGCATGTTTACATGCATTTTAAAAGTCTGGTTTTAGCTGGACTAACACAATAAATTGATTTTCTCTGAAGTCATGTAAACGCACTGACTGACTGGTCTCCACTCTGGTTGGTGAGGGAGGGAGTGTGGCCAGCATCAAATCTGTTGGAGAACATAAGTCTCCAGGTTCAGAGGCGCTCCCACTCCCTATTCTGACCCTGCTTTGTTACGGTCCTCTCCAGGCCTCCCTTGCTTTGTTCGGTTGTAAGCACTTTCTCTCTGAGCTGTTCCCTTTGTACCCTTATATCTCCTCTGAGTCCCCAGATCTAAAACCCTTCTTCCTTTCATTTAACCTTGCTTTTAATTCAAGGGTCTCCAAGGGTTATTTTAAACACTTTATTTTTCTGGTAGGTACAGTGTTCTACACAAAAGTAAAATAGTCTGTGGCACAATGAGTCAAATGGTCAATGTCCACTGCTTGTGGCTTACAAAGCATTTCTCAGTTGGTTGTTTCAAAACAGTCCCTCAGCCCCTCACTGGTCTGCTCAGACCATTTCCTCACAGACCTTGTTGTTGGGGGTTGTTTTTCACCATAGGTAGATAGACAGGAAGCAGGGGTGGGAGGGGTGAAGAGCTATATGCATCCTTTGTGTTTGCATATGTTTGATAAAATGCTTTATTGTCCCTGGTGTTGTATTCAACGTGTTAGGTTTAGTTGGAAGAGAGATAGACAGGGTGGTTAAAGTCTCCAGAGATGAGGGGGAGGGACTGTAGATGCAAACTCTGCAATTGTGATACTAGAGTGTGTGAGTTCACAGGCTGCAGAAGCATTGACTGTAGGGGATGATGTACTGTGACGACAGTAACAGTAAATGCTAAGGCTAAATCCAAATTACTACGTTTTGAATTGCAGACAGAGTCTAGGGCACACTTACACTTGGCGTAGTTACCCGTACCATGCTGAAGCATGATTGTCTCCTGCTCCCCTCTCCTCTGGCCTGCACTCATGTTGCTCCAGTCTAACCATGCCTGAGCACGCTTGAGCTACCTGATCTATGGTTTGCAAGCCGTATTTTCAAATATTGAAACGCCATTTTTTTCATCTTGTATTAATTTTTATAAAATTGTTCTCTGGTATCTGTGATCTAACAATGCCCCAGATTTTTCCACTGAATTTAAGGCAGTGCCGCTGCTCCGTGCCTGTGCTTGTGCACCTGCATCTGTATTGTGCCGAAGCCTACCTCTTCCAACCATGCCAGGGCTGACAAAGCTTGCCATGTTTAAGCAGGGTACGGAGCACTCACAACAGCTATCTTGATTGCTATGTGTGATTCAATGTCTGTTCTGTAAATTAAGGCAACATTTGTGCTGTTGGGATGTCACTGACGACGGGAGAATCTCAGCACCGATGTAACCTGAAAAGTTCAAGATTTTCAAATTCAAGCAATGAGGCAATGAAGGCAATGGAGGCAACGGATGCCCAGATTTCGTACCACGTGTATCATGAGATTCAGTTACCTCAAGTGACATCATGTGTAATTGCGTCTTTACATTTACTTTGTATGTAATCTTGCTGTTCATCACATTCATCGCTATCAGTCTGAACACACCCTTAGGCATGACCAGTCACAAGAGGTGTCCGTGTCAGCATCTCCAAATACCTCCGTTTCTGCCCATCTACAGTAAGAAGCGGCGCTGGAGTCTTCAAAATAAAATGGGGACAACAGCATCTCCAAACTGCCTGATCTTTGGGCTGCTTAGACACTGGATTAGTGAGGATGCCAGGCTGAAACATGCCAATGCTGAGGCATCTTTAATTTTAAACAGAGTAATGCTGATGTTGAATAAAGCCTGAATTATGCTTCCACATCAGCTGCATCAGGAGCTTATGCCATAAGCAAATGTTACACAAATGGCCAATGCCATTGAGAGCACTTACATTTGTGCGTTGGCATGTCTGAGATGCTGCCAAACAGCAGGCAATTAGAAATGTGAGCATGAAAAAATCAGATTTCAGCGTTATATATTTTTATTACTGCACATGATAGTAATAATAATGAAAATTTGTTTCTTTGTGACTTTCTTGCATTTTACCTCATCTTCATCCCAATTTGCTTTTGTCCCCCATGCAGTCTCCACTTGAAAATCATTAGTGAGAATGCTGCTTCAGCATTCACACTATTGTTCTTCAGTTCTTTGTCCTTATTCTTCTTCCGTTTTTGTTATCTTCTACTGTTTTTGAGTTATCGCAGTTTTAGTTTAATGCTTTTTTTGCCCCTCTTCAGATTATTTAATGGGTGTATATTGCGTAATCCTCTGTAGGCTAGAATTTATGATGCCATCAGTAGAGTGGAGAAGCAGTTATACGTAAATTAAAAATCTCAGAAACAACTCCCAATAAATCCCACAACTTTGGCAAAATCACACATAGAAACATCAGAAAACTAGAAAATTTTGTAAGGGGTTCTTGTGATATAGGTTAGGAAGCAGTCAGACTTATGCTTTAGGATCTACGAGCCTCAGTTAGAGGCATACCCCAGCCAAAGCCCCATTAAATTTAATGTTAATTTTGTTCTCACACTTTCACCAAAGACTGAGTGGCATACTATTTTTAAAACTGCCATATCTTAGTCATTTCAAAGTTTATCCACACAAACAGCATATGTATTTCTTTAGTACAGCCTTGTGGTGCTCAAAATCATTTAACCAAAACAAGACATCCTTTTCGCAGGAGACTGCTTTGTTTGAGGGTGCATTTTCAGGGCTCTCACTGTGTTTTTACATTGTGTCTCAGAGTTGTCTAAGTTAGACGCAATATTAAGGTGTCAAGTTACAGTTAAACTCAGCTGATGCTGATTGGCTAATTAATCAAACACACACACAAGCAAACTGGCTTTTATATTGCTGCGAGGACATTTCAGACATGCAAAGAAAAGCACACACACAAACTGTCTTTGATATCTTTGTCTCTTAGTTAGTTCTAATATTAAGTTAAACACAGCTGATGTTGATTGGCAAATTAATCAAACAAACACAGACACACAAACAAT
>JAQLOL010014227.1:0-12145 GCA_029783665.1 Naso thynnoides
CTAATTAGCGGTGGGTGAGCTCTGCCCGTCTCTTCCTTGTTACTGCACACACAGTCCAAAGAATGGGATCTATCTTCATGTCTGGGACTCAGGAGGGAGGCAGATAAGAAAAAGAAGAAAAAGGAGTATCCCTTTGATATATGATATAGAATAATGAATTTATGCAGTTGATAATATTGAGTATTTTTAAATATTATTTGAACTTGTACATGGTGGCTGAATTATAGATGTCATCGACTGTTGAAGATTCATAAAAGAGAAAAGTTATCACAATGAAAAGTATGAGCACATACCTCCAAAGATGAACATGTGATTTCATAGACCATTCTTGTAGCATTGTAGAAGTATATACATATTACAGTAAACACAAATCAGATGAGTCTTTTTTTATGAATAGATCACCGAAATTGCAAATGTGTGAGTGTAAAAATCAGGAAAACACTGCATGAAATTGTGCACATATTAATATTTGAACAGTACACATCTGGAAAACTACTTCACTCCCCCAGTCATTGCAAACCTGCAGCTACTTTGAGAAACAAATTGTGGTTATTTGACTCGTCAACAACTGTTCCACAGTGAAAAGGTATCGTACACACACTCACCCCCAGCTTGCGGCTTCGCATGCGGACATAGCCCTGCTTGACAATGTCATTGAAGTTGGAGGCCATCTTTGGAGGGGCGGTAACCTGCAGCTTGCCCTTGTGGAGACCATCCAGATGCTTCTCTCCTTCCTTAATCAGTCCCTCACTTTCTGTCTTTTCCTCTTCAGAGCTCCCAGCCTCTTCGTCCTGTGTAGCTTTCTCCCTGTGCCTCTCTTGCAGGACTGTGTGTTTTTTCCAAAGTCCAAAAACTGTTTCTGTCTGTTCTCAACTCCGTCTATCCTCTCTCATGGAGCTCCTCACATCTCTCACCCTCCTTTTTTTTCTCTTCCTTCTGTTTCCCTTTGTTCTCCAGTATAGGATTTGTTTCGCTCGTCTGCCTTTTTATCATCTTGGGTATTTCCTTTACTTTGTCCGTCTTTCATTCATTTTTCACCAGATGGGTCTTTCCACAATATCCCTTTGGCATTTCTAAGAAATGGACAGAGAGAGAGAGAGAGAGAGAGAGAGTGGGAGGCTTAAATGGATATATATGTATTATTCATTAAAAAGTAAGGAGCACAAAACTATCATCTATTATTCATGCTGATGGCACACACCGATATTGAGAGCAAGTATGCAGGATAGCTGTAGAGGTACGGCCTTGTACAGTCATGTTCAGTAAACTGAGGGTGCAATCATATTTGCCTTTATTTGTTTGAGTCTGTGTTTAAATTTGAGTAAATAAACACGTCAATGCGTGTGTGTGTGTGTGTGTGTGTGTGTGTGTGTGTGTGTGTAGCACTGTGACATAATGCTGCATTGAACTATAAAGACTAACACAAGAAGACGCTTCTCGTGGAAGTTACTGTATCCAGGAAATGAAAGTTCATCTGTAAACTTAATCTGTTCCTCAGAGCTTCACTCATCATGACGTGCTGTTTATTGCCCACTTCCATTTAGTAGCATGTCCTCATCAAATACCATGATAATCAATAATCTTTTTCTTTCAGTATTTGCTGTGTCGCAATGCCACTGGAGACAAGAGGTGAATGTATAAACAGCTCGATGTAAACTTGTATGCAGTGTCATCAATTGTCCTTTTTTTCTTACAGCTGCAATGATACATTTTGTTCTAATTTAACACAAAAAACTAGGAGTAAGTTCAGGAGTCAGTCAAAAACACTGTAACTCTTGACAGATTTATGCAGCCTTTTGTCTTCTCTCTGTTTGGATGAACCCACTCGGCCCTCACATGGTTTCAGATCTCTGAACTACCATCTGCACCTGGTGTTTCACTGCTCAGCAGTAGCTTTCAACAGCTGAAGAAACCAATCAGAGCCTTACTGGCTGAAAAAAGTTGACTTACAGTTGACTGTATAATAGCCAGTTGCTTATTTATACATCCAACAGATATCAAGCAACATTTGTCTTCATTTAGCGTCACGTCAATGTTCACCTGATGAATAAAAATTCACATTGTGGAATCTACATATACACAACGACACCAACTCTGTAGATGCACTTCAATCTCCACTACCGGCGTGTTGCTTTTAGTCAGAATTTTCTGCATCGAGGTTTACTTGCATAGAAAAGAGAAACCACTGCATGTTGCCTTCAGGGCCTCAGGAGCCTTACAGCAGTTAAGCAACTGAGTGTAAAAGGCTACAAAGTCCATGATGAAGAGATGATGTGATGACTGAATAGGTTTTTTCATTCTTGTTTTTTTTCTCCACCTGTGTTGATTAAAAAAATTAAATTAGCTATTTACACTGCTGGTGTTCGCAGTTCAGTATCAGCTTTACACCAAACAAACCTGCGTGTCAGCCACACCTACCCTTTGCCCTGAAACTCCACCCACCTCGCGCCCCGTCCACAACAGCTCTGCTCAATGCCAGCGCCGTGTTTGCTTTGACAGGAACTTCAGGCTCTGGCAGACCAAAAACCCCTTGTTATTGAAAACTACGTGATATTAATTAAAAGGAATAACTCTGGTTCATACAACATGCTCAAAAAAAAAAAAACAACAGATAAAAGCACTAAGACTAACATAAACTGCTAATATCACAACACAATATGACTTCTGCTGTATGTGATTATTTCACAACTTGTGGAGAAATGAGCGCCGTCCCACTCGTACTTGAAGACAATGTGATTTTGTTTATAAAGAAAAACATCTTATTGTGTCTTTCCACAATACGGGGCAGATCATAATCTAAGTCACAGAACAATACAGCAGCATTTTTGTGATTATTAAGCAGATAATGATGTTAGCCTTCCCACTCGTCTGTCTGTAGCGTTAGCTGGGCCTGGGGTCAACATTAAGACGTGTTCAGCTGCTCCTCGCTCGCTGTGGCGTTTTATAAAGTGTGTGGGGGACAACGGTTCTGAAGGGAGGGGGTTCACATGAACTAACACGCCACAGCCGTCCTGGCTAGCAAAACAAAAAAACTGACAAGCTAGATAACGAAACACGAAGAGGGTGTGTGATATCACTCTCAATTCTAGACTTCAATACGCCGCTAGTTCTTTACAGCATGTTTTCTAAACTAAAGGAGTTAAATATGAAATCTAATAAGGCTGAATTTTGTATTTAACTCCTTTAACTTAGATAAAGTGATCCTGGAAACACCGAGGTCTGGACTACGGATGAGGAAACACATCTTTAATATTTCAAAGTCACAGTCAGAAAACTGTTCCAGAAAAGTTACGGAGATGGCACTTAGGGTCACTGTGTGTCCCTGCGTAAAAGGACGTGTCCATTTCACCACAGTACCCTTCAAAAGGTCCACTGCCTCCAGGACAACAGAGCTCTGATAAAAACAGAGAGCAGGCTGGAGGTTTATCTGATTTTGCCCTAAACGTCTCTTCTTCAAACAGACGCTTGCTCACATGAACATTAAGTGTTATTATCAGGATATTGCCTAACCAGAACAAACGGCAAACACTATCATTTGGCTAGCTGGTAAGCAATGCCATCAATGAAAACAAATTCAGTGAACTAGTTAAAATTTAGTGTTTCTTAAGTTTAAAAAAGGAAGAAGTTTAACTGCCGAGCACAAGAAGCCTCCCACTTAACTTTAAGAGCATATTCTCACTGTATGAGCACAACGTTTCCAAGTTTCCACATTTCCTCCTGTGCTAGTTGCCTACTGGACCACAATGACTTCATAGCTAGTTGTATTGCTGGAAAAATTCTCCTCCAATTCAAATTGAAGATATAACTATGAAAAATTTCCAGCGCTGATGGATAAGTGTGAAAACAAACTCTTTTGGTAAAACTATACAACATGCAAGTGATGTAACAATTAGCTAAACACAGTTCTGACTGGAGGGGACACAATAAATAGTCAGTAGACGCTGTAATTAGTTCTCCGCTCCATACTGGCTATGAAGCATCTCCTACCGAGTGTTCACAGTTGGACGTGATGACCTCACGATCAGTGTGGACAGGAGCAACGAGAGTCAGTGAGCACCAGGGGCCAATCACGGATCAGACCTTTAGGGGCCTCGGCCCTGATAAGAACGTCACTTGCAGACATCAGGTATGTTTACATGTGCAAAATTTCTTCAATCCGATCAAAATCTTCAGTGATTAGAGATTCCAACCTCACTGTTAACACAGATGCCAAGTAAAGTGGTCTGATCATGACGGCCGTTTACGTGCATCAAACGTGTAATCAGAATAAACCATTTTGACATGCACAGCGTTGTCATTTTTTCCGGAAACGGCGTAAGAGGAAAAATCTTTACTTCCACCTGTGTTGTAAACAAATGCCTCTGACGCCGCCTGGTCGCTGCACGCCTTCAGATATTTCTCCTCAGGCTCAGCAGGTCACACTGCTCCTGGAAACACAACGATAAATGTACAGGTATGTAGAGAGGACAGCAGGAGCATCCTGCTTCTTGCTACGAAGAAAGGAAGCTGTTGCGCAGCGTGAGCTGCAGGAAGCGTCAATAAGCAGGATGGTGATAATGCAAATGTCCAAACCATCATGACAGCAATACAGCTCACAGAGGAGCAGATGGGGATGCACCATGAGCTTCCTGGTCTCGGAAATGTAGGGCAGACATGCTGCAAGGATCATTTTACCCCAACCAGGAAGAAACAATCTGAACAAGTGTGCACATGGACACCAGTTGGAATAATGATCAGCATAAACCACCCCTCTTGTTCGGAACAAAAATTCTTTTCAAATGGGCCGTATCCGATCAGAATCTTCCGAGTGACGTGTTTACATGAAGCATTTTTATTCTGATCGGGCTTTTAATTCGATTATTTGTGTCCATGTAAACATGTAAACATAGCTGTTGCTTTGCAAACATCATGTCATTAAATAACAAGATAGTCTCAAGCCATGTGTGGGCTGGTATAATGTCTGTCTGTGCTGAGAAAAAAGAAAATGCCCTCACTAAGGAAGTCCAGTCAACTCAAACTCATTTGTTCATGTACACACGACTGTGTGTTACTGTAACTGAGAGTTGTCACTTTGTTGTTCTTTGTTGCTCCCTGCTGACAACTCAGGTCTGTTAATAACTGTGTTCCCTTTGTACGTCAACTGTTTGACCAACCAACAAATCTGAGGAAACTTGCTTTAATTTTGAACCACAAAGCCATCACTTGGCTTACAAAGGTAAAGTTATTAATGCAGAAAATAAGTCAATAAGTACATGTTAAATAATAATATAATGAAAGATAGGAAGATGGGGGAGAATTCATAATAATTTAGAACATTTTTCTGATGAATATTTGGGTTTCTGTGGACAGATAACATGATTTTGAACCGAACCTGGCTTGTAACAACACATTATGGAATAACACCCTCATTTTGTAATTAACATTTGGATACAACATGCAATAAATTTCATTTGTATTACATTATTACACATTATGTTGGTTATTACATAATTGGGTGTTTGCACTACTTCTAGTTATTGAAAATATAAAAATATGGTGCATTATGTCATAACCCACCAGGATGACTTCAATCAATAAACATATAACAGAATTCATTTTATGCATTCTAGCAAGAATCACCTTCGCTCAATAAAATCTGTTCTTGAAGGTTCATAGAGACGTAAGGAAACTGCACAACACACAAACATCTACACACAAGTACACACAAATGCTAAGACACACACACACACACACACACATCTGGAAACTACTAAGCAGTGCAAAACACAAGCAACAGTATTCCAAAAAGTACCCTGGATATTTGATTGAAATCATAGAGGAAGCGTCTGCACACTAGAAAATGCTCCCAGTCATTTTAATGGTAAGTCTCACCCGTCGGGTCATAGCCTTTCTTCAACATGAACCAGTCAGAGACACACCTACATATATACAAACAGGACAGAGTCACCTGATCTGTCATGTGATGAACCACATAATATGCAGAAAAAATCTGAATTATTGTAGAAATATACTGAGTATATGCATATGCACCACATTCATTTCACTGATTTCATTTTGCTTCTGTCCTGCACTCGGCACTTACTTTTTTGGATGTGCGTACTTTTTTTTTTTTACACAATAACCGCCTTAGTCTCACTACAGGACCACTACGGCGTCCAGTAGATAAGGAGAGGCTCGTCATGCTAATGACACTGTCACTGTCATAATCCAGGTCACAGCTTTGGCTGAGGATCCCCTGAGGAAGTTCTGTGGATGAAGATTTAAACATACCACAAAGTGTTTCATGTAAACTTGCTTTTATATAAAATACACAAAAGGCATTTTATGCCCAGCTGTCCTGCACTGTGCTGCATGATGCTCTGCTTAATTACTGATGAATTTATGCAACTGTAGTACAGTTTGATATTTGTGATGATATGAATAAGGACATGTTGTGATTAAATTTGTTAACATGTACATAAATGTGTTGTTTTGTTTTTTTTCATTTTAAAAGATATCCTAACACAACAGGTTGTCATGTTCCGTTAAGTTTGTTTGTGTCTGTCTGTGTTTTCTGTTTCCTGTTTTATTTTGATAGTCTCGTCTCCCCTTGTGTTGTCGCCATGTTTACTTTCCTCCCTTTGTTCTTTGCCCGTCTCTGTGATTACCTCGATAATTCCCTAACGTGTTGCACTTGTGTCTCATTGTCTCCTGCGTGTATATATACTCCCCCTTTCCCTTCTCTTGTTGCCAGATCGTCTTCGTCGGAGTGTTCCCGTGTCCTTTCCTTGTGAGGGTTTTTCTAGTGCACCTATTGTGTTTGACCACCCAGTTTTTGCCCAGTGAGTTGGGTTCCTCTGCCTCGTCTGACTGTCTCACCATGTATTGACCTCTGTTCAATAAACGACCTGAACTTTTCGCTCTGTGTGAGTCTGCTTGTTGAGTCCTCCCTGCTGAACCCTGATACACGTGCACTCATTTCTAAATGAGGTATTTATCATGAGACACTAAAGAGTTTGGGATCAGGCAGTAAAAATGACAGCTTACAGCCATTTGAGTAGTTATGGAATTCTGGTACTTTTGGTGCTAAAGGCAGAAAATTTCTGTGCCTATAATGTGTTCATGCGTTAGGAGAAAGAATGGAGGGAAGGGCCTTGAAAAATATCAACATTAATTGGTTAACTGAGATTACTGTGCGCAGGTAAACTGAATTTTCAAACTCCAACAGAACAACTACAGAGCTGCTGGTTGCATCAGGAACGCTAAATGTAGGAAGACAGGAGTGCTGGAAACAGTCTGTGGATGGACTGGTTCAAGCATGAACACACACCAGCTGCGTTAGAAACCGTTCACTCATTCACTCACTCATTCACTCACTCACTCACTCACTCATTCCCTGTATAGGGTTTATTATATAGTGAACTCTATGGGGAATGAACAAACGAGATTTCAGACACTCGACAGAATTTTTTTTAACATCACTGCGTCATCAGATGTGCCAAATATATTCGTGCGACACAAGCAGGCGATCTCAGCATCCTGTAAACAAACCGAGCACACGCGAGTACAGCACTGAAACGTACGAGGTTATATGGATGTTGCATGGCAGTTTTTTTTATGTTAAATAAACCGGTGAAACTGCAGTGATGTGCATGTTTGTTTTGTCAGCTATGGTCCTGTGTCCTGATTCCAAGCTGTAATAGCTCAAAATAACTGGAATAGTTCCCAAACTCACGAGCTAACAGTTAATGAAGCTAACAGTTCCTAGAGCTGTTAGAATATAATTCCTCCGAATGTTTTGCTACTTTGGGTAAAACCTTTGCTTCTTGACGGAGGTGAGGGCAAACTCACTTTGTTAAGACGTCTGTGGTTAATTTGTCAACCAACTTCTATTAGCTAACATGCTAATAAACCTTAGCAAACCCGACTGGCTTTGTGACTACTACTTCCTCTCCTTCAGAAATACACAACTGCATTGCATTGTGGTATACTAGAGTAAAATGTGGGGTACATCGTATGTACACTCAAATCTGCTGTACTTCAAAGTGCTCTACAGTGAATAAAATTATCCACCAAGAATTTTAACACTACTTCAAAATGGCGACCACAGTGTATGGGGCACTATTTGTGTGACAGAACGGTTTCAAACACAGCGACAGTGATGAGGAGGAGACAATGTGCGTGACCTCATACTGGAGAAAGCAGCGTGTGGAAGACAGCAGAAACACTCATTAAACGCATATTTCCCCTGCACAGTGATACACTTGAGGTTTTCATGGACTCACTGGCTGCAATGAAACTGATATTTGATGAGACTTTTCCGACCATTTATGAATTCTGTGCAGCTAGACACAGATGCACAACCTAATGTGTACTGTGTGTGTGTGTGTGTGTTTGCCATCTATGGGAGCAGTGTGGCAGACATTCCCCACAGGAATCAGTGGTAAATCTCCCTGACAACAGAGGAACAGAGACATTAAACTTTAATAAAGAGGTCATTAACACACACACAGCCACACACAAAGACACAAGGCTGGCAGAGGAGGCAGAGAGGCTAAACAGCTCCGGCAGAAATGAGTATTCAACATCAACAGACACACACAAACAAAATAAGTGTTCCAATATTATTAGAATAAAATGAAGAGAAGTGCAGTCATGCAAACACATGTAAGAGTCTCTGCACTGCGCTGCTGGAGGCCGACTACCTCCAGGGCTGACGGGACAAAATCCTGTCCAATTTAATCAAGCAAAACAGGTAAAGAGCAAAACGCACAATGTTCAAGGTGTGCTATTCATGCTCACACTGAGGATCCTTAGGCAGGCGCCCTTTCACCTCTGGATGACCTCAGTGCCCTTTTCAAGGTCTGTCTGATGTTTGTTTTCATTCCAGCCTTTATTAAGACACCATTAGACAGCGTGAGTTTTTGCATCAAACCCGACACTTTTGTTCGGCCTTCCTTTCACGTGACAGCGGTGTGCTGGCGCCCCTGAAACCACCAACGTTTCGAAGCACGTTCCACAGTGCAATCTTATGAAACCACACCCATCTTTCCAGCTGTGTGAACTGGCAAACTGCAAAGCCTGTGACATTTTACACCTGGCTGAACACTGCGATGGACTTGAAGGGTTTGCTGACAGACTGAAAAGTTCAACACAGACAGAAGGATGTGACAAACAAATGAAAGTTATGAATGAATGCTGAATCTTTAGGGCCAAAATGATAATTGACATGATTTTGACTTTGACGGGTGGAGGTGAGGGTTAGTGAGGACACAGATTCAGTGAGGCTGTAAAAGCTTTCGGAGCCAACACAAGTCTCACAGAGTCTTCTGTTCATGCTCAACATTAATTAGGCTTCTTCTCTGAAATCTGAAATCAGCCTCCACGCAGCTGATGATGATCCAATCTGAGGGATCAGTGCTTTGCCTTCTGCTCCAGACATATGTCTGTCTGTCTGTTTGTCTGTCTGTCTGTTTGTTTGTTTGTTTGTTTGGCCTCTGTTGTAATTACACTTCTACTGTAGACTGCAGACTCAACATCCAGGACATTCTCCCTCTAAGACAGCAGGATGCTCCTCTTCTTCGTTGGTTTTCCTAACGGACTAAAAGTCACATTGCCACTGACAGTATCGGTGTTTATGACGTCATGCTTTTCAGCGGTGCGCTGTCTTGAGTGAGTGAACTGGACGCGCAGCTTCACAGATAGAATTTGGAATTTGTGTTCTATACACCTGAGCAAGCTGCCCAGGTTGGGCCTGATAGGAAACACTGCACAAGGTTACTTTCTTGCCTGGAAAGTTTAAAAAATGAATAAAGTGATATATTTACAGGCCTAGCAAGAAGTTGAACAGCTTTAGCCTTTTCTCTGCACATTCACACATGCGTTTCAACGACGGGAGGGCAGCAGCACCCTCAGCACCCTCAGCACCCCCATGTGTGAACTTGTCCTTTTTAAAGCGTTTCAGCAGTACCACACAGTCATCCATTTGTCAAATCAGGAACATAAATCATTATTTATTTAATGATTATTCAGAGATGCACAACCTTTTATTCACACTTTGGCTCTGGCCATGTTGATTATTGTAACTCTGTATTTACCAGATTATTTCAAAAATCAATTAACCACCTTCAGCGGGTTCCAAATGCTGCTGCCAGTTCTCACAAAAACAAGAGAATCTGATCACATTTCTATCATCGCTCTGCTTCACTGTACTGGCTACGCAAGGTTTGTAGAATTGATTTTAAAACTGTATTGCTTCTGTAAATCCTGGTTGGCCTGTCTCCCTCTAGAAATAATGATCTGTTAGCCCCACACTCTCCTGCCCGCTCACTCAGATCTGCTGCTCAGCTGCTTTTATCAGTATCTGGGGTACGGCTGCAGACAGAAGGTGGCGTTTGCTGTAAAGGCTCCACAACTGTGGAATAATCTTCCATTTACTATCGGTCAAGCGACCTCTGTGTCCTCGTTTAAAAAAACTTTAAAAAACTTGTGCTGCTAACACTTAGAGAATCCATCTATAACGCAATATGAACATACCTATAATGTGTTATAATGTGCCCATAGTGCTGCATAATACATATAACACTTATAGAATACAAAATACTTATAAGCAAGGTTAGAGTTAACCATAACTACATTTAATGCATTATAAGTCTGTTCATGTGTTGTAATGCAGAGACAGGCTTCACAGAAAGTCTTACCCTCATATTCTTTTTATACATAGTGGCCTTTAATTAGTGCATTTTCATGTCTGTGCTCCTGTTCTTTAGTTTTTTCCAAGGATTTTAAATGTATCTGACCTATTTTTATTGCATATCACTTAAATTTAACAATGTATTGTTTGTTTTTTGTGTTTGTGATGAAGCACTTTGTAAACTTGTTTTGAAATGTGCTATATAAATTAAGTTCATTGTATCTTAACAGCATTACAACTCAAATCAACATCAAATGTTTATCAACATAAAATAATGGCTCAGCATTTTGGGAAACAAACTTATTCACCTTCTTTCTAAGATTGAAATGAGAAAATCCAGATCATTCTGGTGGCTGTGCATTTAGACGGAGCTCGAGTCAGGAGGCATTCAACAGACAAAAAGCTGCAACAACTTTTTCTGATAACTTGCATGCTGCATCTTGTTTTATCACACAAACAGAAAGATACACAAACTTACAAGTTTATAGTTTTAGCTGCAGACACATAATGGATACTGTGCCTCAGTTAACAACTGTGCTCACCAACCACAACTGGCAACTTGCAATATATGAACACACCAGGGCAGCAGCACTGGGTTGATGGCCACACTAAATTAAATAATAAGCAAAAAAATTAGTTTCATACGCTGTTTATTATGTTCATTGTTATGTTACATTTTTACTTTAAATAATATATGCTTAATATAATGATCCCTGCGGTTCAAATCACTGGTATAGAAATGATATGTATGAGGTTGGCTTTGTAGTAAAAGGCAGAGAAACACAATAAGGAGCAGGAGGAGAGAGAGGTGGTCTGAAGTGAACTGACGGAACAGCACCAATCTGACTGCACTGATCCTGTGGCTTGAGTAATGGAGTAATGTTAGAGACAGTAAGAATTCTTGTCCGTCTCCCTCCACTGCACTCCACGTAAAGGTTCGCTCAGAGTCTGAGCCAAAGGAGCAGCTGTCAAAGCAAATTAGAGCAGGACTCTTCCTCCCCTCTGTCCTCCCTCCATCCTCTTCTCTTTTGTTTATTTCCCTCTGTCCTCATTCACCTGGACACTGAACAAACACACACACACACGCATACACACACATCCCGGCATACAAATAATGTTTAAGTATGCAAGTATGAGGGACAATTTATATTTTGGCCTAAGCTACAAGGAGAGTTAAACATCTCTACGTACATGCACAGGCAGTTGGGGCCTTTTTTGATCATCTATGGGTGTTTTCGGACCAAACAGTTCTAGGAACGTTTTGAGAGGATCTGTCCACTGACGAGTTCCTGAGGAACTAAACACCTTTAAAAGTTTTAAAAGCTTTTTCTCTGTTGGCACCGTAAATAGGAACCCCCTACATAAGCTACATAAACTGGCCGGCAGTTGCTACGCTAACGTCACTTCCATGTGACTTACAACGTAACTTCACAACAGCAGCAAATGAAAGCTAATGTTACTGCATTACCACTC
>JAQLOL010014228.1:0-12142 GCA_029783665.1 Naso thynnoides
AAAAGCAGGTCAGATAGATAAGATGGCCCAAGATCGAGGAAACTTGCGTCTTCACAAAAAATGTTTACAGTAACATTTTTCAAATCACAGATGTGTAAAGTTTATCCATTTTGTGTGATATGTGTGAAGGTTTCAACAGTATCCATCACTGTGTAACACTGTTTTGATAATATGCAGGCTGAATTGAGCTGAAGTATTTCACCACAACTTTGGAGGGAATTTTCTTGGTGTGACACCAAAGCGAGAAGGCTATAAAACAACAGATCACTGAGGTGGACGGTTATATTTGAATACATTTAGTGATCTTGGGGACAACTAGGACAAACTTTTGGTTTTCTCGTGTGAGACCTTGCATGAGCTCTTTTGGTTTTCCTGTCTCTACCTGCACGATCGCCTGTTTTGTAATATTTGTAAATTCCAACTTTACAAATAAAGTGAGAATTTTTTTAACAGCTGTTTTTGTGACAAGAAAATCCAAATGTCTTTGCTCAAAATGACAGGAGACTGCCCAACCTTTTTTGTGACAAAACCAGGTTTTATTCAAAGAGATATCTGATGATTTTCTAGCTGTTTTTCTTGCAACCCATACCAGGTTGTTTTTAACAAGGAGAATGGGGACATTTAGCAGCCATATTTCTGGCTTAAACCTGGTATTTAAACCAAAACATCTTTTCTAATACTAAACAAGCTTTTTTTGTGCCTAAATCTTGCCAATACTTATCATGGGGCAAGGCACAACATGGACCAAATAAAAGCAGATGGTCAAGGAAGTAAACCTTGCCAGACTAAACCACAGAAATGTTTATTTTTTCCCAAAAATGTAAAGAAATGAAAAGTTTCAATATATTCTTTTGTGGAAAAATGCAATGCCAACATTAATTCCTGATAATGGGGTTATCATTTAGAGAACCAGACAGTTGTTGAACTCTACAGCTCCTGCTCTCTATCTTTAGCCTTGAAAGCCTTTATGAATTTACATGATGGTGTATTCATGTAATATTCCTCAATGCAGCTTTAATCATTTCTAATGTATTGTCTAATCTATTGTTGCAGTGAAATAGCTTTGTTAATAGAACCACTAAACAAGGCTTCTTATATACTTAATGATGTTTACTTGCTGCTTCAGTGTCTCAAGAAATAAATGAGTGACATCAGGAATTAGTAGAAAGTAGATTCACTTTTGTTAGAGTTGTGCCTGGCAGTTAGCTTATCTGCACACACACTCCAGGTAGAGCTGTTGGCTACAGTGTACTTGACAAGCAGGGAGGTAGCATCTCTGTTAGAGCATGCTACACGCTCACAGAGATGATGCATAATTAGGGCCCAAACATGTGGTGCCAAGAGCCTTTTGTTGTTTGTTATTATTAGAATGCAAATAAATTGGCTCTCTGAGACTTGGCACACTTGTTGGCAATGGTGAAAATTTGCATATTTCATGGGTTTTGCTGACGGGGGCAATGCAAAATGGCTTGCTAGCGCTAATTAGCTAGTTATCAATAAGCTTTTGTTTTTGATTTACATTGTGGTCTTGGCTGGGCCACCATTTTAGGCGCTTCAACATGAAAAATGAAATGCCTGTAACTTTAATGTACATTATCCACTACGCATCAAGCTGTATCAACAAAGATTATCACTCACTCTTTCATTATCACTCATTACCACTCTGCTCACTCAGCACTAATTATTGTGTGCTTCTTTTGCATTTCTACACTTGATGTAAAGCACTTTGAGTTGCCTTGTTGCTGAATGTGCTGTATAATGTGCTGTACAAATAAACTTGCCTTGCCTTGCCTTACCAAGCTGAACCTATTCACATGCCAATATTCAGTCACGGTACAGTAAGACATGCAACCTAAAAGATCCTTAAATTCTTAACCAATTAATCTTTAATTTGGTCAGAGTAATATTTCACTTTAATGACACTGAATAATGAACTCTGTGAGGTTTCATGAAAAGCCATCGCCATGATGACCGCGTTATTCACCATGGACAGGAAGTTGTTGTAACTTTATGTTATTCAATCTGTTCCAAATTTTAAATGTTTAGTAAGAATGCAAGTAATATGATATGCTAATACCAAGTCACACACATTACGTGGGAATAGAAAGTAAGCCTTGCATTACATTTATCATGTCATTTTGTTTAATGGTTGTGGTGAAGACTTCAGATCAATCACACACACCTGCCGTTCTGCTCACTCAGCACTAATTAGGTCAATTGGCGCACACCTGCCCTGCTTCAGTGAGTGAGTTTCCCTGTCTGCTAACTCTTGTCATCCTACTCTGCCAACGTGAGTGCTGCTTTCATTAACTCAGACTCTAGTCATCCTGTCTGCCCTGCTATTGTGGGTGCTGCTTGCCTGTTGGATTGTTGATTCCTCCTCTGGTTTGGCCATCCTGCTGTGAACTGAAATGTGTGTGTGCAGTCACTCACCTTCCTGCTTTCCCCTGCTCGCTGGTTCAGCATGATCTGGTTCATTCTTAACGCTTTCCCCAAGCCCTCAGTAACTAACCTGAGCATTACTGCCAGTAACCTACCTGCTGAGTTTCCAGTGAAGGTCATAACCAGCTTCACCTGTTATCTGCATCTGGGTCCACCATTAAAACACTACTTCCCTTCAAGACCAACTGTGGCCCTCCCCGATGGGTGTGGGGGGTTCAGGGGCCCGTTCAACGCTGCTCGCAGCTTTAATTTACTTCTGCTTCTGTGTGTGGTTGAAGGATGGCTTTCCGGATATATCAGTTTTGCCCAAAATCAGAGTTTAAGCCAGTGGCTACATGACCATCTGCAGAGCTCAAGTGTTTGACTGTTTATTGTTAAATGAGTAACAGTGACTGCAGTTTGCATGTACGCCATGCGAAAGAGTTTGAACCAAAATCAGTTTCTAGCAGTTCCACGTATTCTCAGAGTTATCAATAACATAAACATTGAAAAAGATGCAGTTGCAGATTTTAGCAGATTCACTGGAATTTAAAGTGATGTCAGTGTTCCCAGTTAAAGCTGAGGTTGGCAACATCAAGCTAGCTGTAGCATGAGACTCCTAAGGAAGCATCCGCTGAACCCTCCCCTCCATTTTTTGCTCCGGCTCAGGTTTTAATTTTGTTTGTTGTTGCTCTCTTTTTTAAAGCCAGTTACACTAAAGCTTCACGACAAGAAAGTGGTTGGTGTAAACTGGTCCATCTCAGCTAAACTCAAGCCAGCTGAAGGTGTGGTCTGCAACTCAGCTTGTCAAGTCGGCAGACGCCAGTTTCAGAACATGAGGCATATTACATGTTAAATCACCTTGTAGCAATAACACCTGTTGCTAAGAAGAGCAGCATGGAACAGCCAACAGGAACACATACTCTGAAATTACCTGTAAGCCAAAAAGTGCCCTCACAGACAGAAGTGTATGTTCTTCCAGACCGCCTGAACTACAACATGCTGAAAGGGAATTATGAAATAAGCCTACCTCAGTTTTAAAATTTCTTTTAAAATTAATAGCCAAATGGAAGAATATAAAAGGTTAAAACCTTAATCCATCAATTTAAAAATAAAATCTGCTAAGTTATTTATGGCCTATGAAGTAATGCAACTCAGCTAGTGTTGGTTTCTGAAGGCTATAAAGCACAAAACACAATTATTTCCATCACCCTGCGGACTGTCGCATCACCAGTTACTATTTCTGGTGACTGACATAAGATGGGTTGGTGATTTGGGAACTTAATCATGGCGTTTGTGGCTATTCTTTGGCTGGATAGTGTCAGGTTAGCTGATATGAGCTATGACTGAGCCCCGATAGTCATGAGTGGAAAAGGGAGTTATTGTGGTGTGATTTGATTGTTGATGATTTAAAAGGATTTATCACCTCTTTAAAGCCAGCTAAAAATATATCTGGGGCTGCTGAAAGTGAAAGAAGTCTTGAGCTCAGATGAGCAAAACAGAGCAGAGAACAATGTTTGGTACTAAAGAACTTTTCTTTTTTTCCCCAAATTACAGTGTCATCAAGGTCATAAAAAGTCACAAAGTATAAGTAGTAAGATTCATGTATATGAGCAGGAAATGTCTGTTAATTTCGTAATAATCAATACTACTTTCATAGAGAGATTTGTGATTTGTATCTACCTACATAAATCATTATTATCTTTTGTGGTAAAACTTTATAATAACTACACACAAGCATTAATAATTTATCAAAAAATACTAAATTCATCATATATAAAGCATTGTTTCTACTTAATTACATATTTATATGTAATAGAAACAGTTATAAATGCTTTGTTCTTGATCAATAAGCTAATCTATAGTTTTTTAATGATTACTTCATTCTTAATAAATTCTGTGTTTCGCAAATCTAAACCAAGTATTGTATCGATTACAAACCAGTTATTCAGACCTTGTCAATGATTTATAAGATCATTTAGAAAGTGAAAGTAAATGCTTAAAAAACTATTTAGATATATACTCATGCATGCACTTATACATGCAATGATTTAGACATGCACTAGTAGTTACTGAGTGTTCTTAATACTTCAATTTATCATTAATTCAGGTAGTAACTAATTGTTAGTTAAGTAAAATACTTAATCTAAAGCTCATTGAAGTGAGGGCTGTCTATGCTTTATCAAGCATTTATTCATGAAATGAAAAGGCCAGCAGTACCTCAAGACCCAGTTATTTGACTGACACAACACAAGGTGATATATAACATACTAGTATTTATTTGAAGATGTAAATAACAACAAAACAACAACTACAACAACTACACACACACACAAAGGGGGAAAAGGAGTCATTCATGATTTTCAAAGATTTCACAGGTTTTTTATTAAGCCCCATTCTCATGAAGAATGCTCTTTCTCCTATTCTGTCTCCTATTCCTGCTAAAAAAAGATAAATGACACTTTTGTGAGTCTTGAGGTACTGCTGACCTTTTTTTTTATCTAATCAGTGAATGCTTGGTGAGGTGCAGATTGTTCTCACTTTAGATGGGCTCATTTGGAGGGAAAATAGATTTGCAGCGAGTCATCTTTCTAAAAGGACAGACAGTGCACAAAAGTAATGTTTACTTACTGTTTATTTACTTTCAGTACACTTTCTAAATGTAATGTAAACCAAAAAAGATGTCTCGATAACTGGTTCATAAACAATGCGTTTCCCACTGTGTTTATTCATTACACATTAATGTTGAATAAAGTAGGAGCAATGCATTATAAATAACAAATTAAATATTTACTAATAATTTACTAATGCTTGATAGTGTGTAGTAATGATGAAGTGTTACTGGTTAGAGTTCCTTTTAACAAAACATTTTCATGACAGTCAACACACCTTTCAAATTGACAGTTTGTGTCTATGTAGACAAATTCTATTGATAAAATGTATTATAAAATAACAAACTTATTATAATATATTTATTTATTTTTGTGACAGCACAATTTTAGTCCTGTTTTGCATTATTCACTGGGTACAGGGTGTCACAAAAATAGATTAGAAAAATATAAACACTTCAAGACAGTATGAATTGATTATTTTCCTGGGAGAGTGTCCACTTATTTTAAGACATCAACACATCCAAACCTTTCATTTAGAGGATCTAAAATCATTTGCCAAAATCCACAGTTTTAAGGCATGTGGGTTTATATTCACTTTTCTTTTTTTCATTACACTAATAAACTGCAGTAGTTCATATACCTGCTAAGAAATCCTCTTTGTACTTTCCCTCCAGGAGCCAATCAGAGGAGCTACTTAGGAAAGACTTAAATGCTATATTTTATTATCAAAGAAAAGCGATTTGACAATCATAATTATAACTTGTTAGAACTCTGCTGTTCCTTTGGTTGATGAAAGGAAGATTTTATAAAAGACATATTATTAGGCCCTATTTGGCTTTTATGGAAGTGACTGTCACCCTGTATTTAACCTCTCTGACTGCAAAAAAGGAGGATCAAGGAAGCCCAAAATAACCTTTTCAGTAGACATTAGAGAGGTTGTAAGTGAAAAAATTTTCTACAAAGTCAGTATGATGTCACTTGTGCATCAATATACACAAATCCTGTCCCTAAATGTAAGTATCTGGTCTTTAAATCTGATGTGACACCCTTTCAAAATACTCCTTATCTGTGTTCAAGCCCCGTCTTGGTGTAAGAAATGAGTGCTAACCCATTCACAACACCCAAAACCTTTTCTTCATTTGTTTGATGTACTTTATCAACTGCAGCCATGCCGTCTCATCTCAAGCATTTCAAGGAAAGCGACAGAAAGTTCAATCGTAATTTTTTACTCAGATCTATTTAAACAACATGGGACACAACACTGCGGCATATTGAAAAGACGAGGCTTGGACCCAGATATATTATTTTGAAAGGGTGTTACGACATGACTTTAAGACTGGATACATCTTACAGTGCTGGACAGGAAAAAAATAGACTGGTCCTCAAACTGGCATTCAGTAGATAGTAAGTCTGGCTAAAATAGTGATTATTTTAGTGATTATTGAAGGATTATTAGCATCAAACCAGAGGAATACAAGAAATTATGGCTGCACAGTTATGGCCAAAATGATGTTTGAGAATGCCTTAAAACCATACTGAAGGTACAATTATTTATCACAATTATTTTTTTACCTTAAGAACCAAATATGTTCACTACAACTAAGACTGGTCCTTATCCATAGTGCATCTTGATGTGGCTATGACTGTGATGCACAGCACAGTCATTGTTATGGATGTCTAAGTTGATGCTGGACAAAAATCAGAGATTCATTGAGGTCACGTTAGGCCATGATGTTATTCTACTTGGTCTTCATGCATTTACTGTACTGCTTTTTTTTCAGGTAGATAAAGATGTTTGTCGTGTTGTTCTGTGGTGCAGAAAAGTATGATTTGTTCTTACATAAAAATTGCTTGTCCTTAATCATATTAAGTTCAAACAACAGATCATAGGGGCTCTCATTATTGAGCGCAGCATAGATGCAGGTCTAAGTTCCGGCGCAGCGTGTGCAAGTAGGTGTAGGTGTGATGGCACAGAAATGCAGATGCATTTGGGTGCAATCTGGCGCAGTTTGAAGGTGGGAGGAACAGACAGAAGGTGCATCACAGCTGATTTCAATCGTGGCCAATCAGATCAGCTCCTTTCATTCCCTTCAAGGCTGCTGTGATGCGCCATCTTGTAAAGTGTGGCTCAAGAGGGAGCAGACAGGTGTCAGCCAAACTCTATGTAGGAGGAATCAGAAATATTTATGTGGGAGGTTAACGCTAGTAATCACAATTTATTTCGAACAACACTGATGAAGAGCAATGTGCTCGTAATGTCACTGATCTTGTGGCATTAAAAGTTTAAACATTCAAAACCAATTTAGCTGCTTCGTCTCTGAAAACCTCACAGGTAAAGCTAGCAGGTCCAAGGCTGATTCTTCAAGTAATTAAAAATGACTCAAAATTAATAGTCACTGCTGATAAAGAAGAAGTATCTAACATCAAAGCTGAACAGTTTCGCTGTGACCTGAGCATGTCTTATAACTTGTGTTTAAAAGTAAAAAAGTCATGAATCATTGAAAAGATATGGCTCACTTAACTTCCAGAATTTAAACAATGTTTCTATTCAACGAAAAGTTCTGCTTCAACCCATTTGTTGGCATTTTCCCTTAAAAAACAACATTTTTAATGCGGTCTTATTGTTAAGCGCTCACCCAAGGTGACTGACAAAGACCAGAGAAACAACAGTGTAGAAAACAGGTGAAAAGTTTATTTGAATGTGAAAAAAAACAAAACAAATTCACTGACTTAATGCAGTGGTTGTAGTCGTAAAAACAATACTGACTCATGTGCATTAAGTACATGTATGTCGACTCCTGCCTTAAATCCAAGGTGGCTGCATTCAGTTGACAGAGAGTAATTGCATCGTGACACACATCAACTGCCTGATTCACATCCAATTCAAAATACGAGAGTCAGCTCAATATTTTATATGATTAACTGAAGGGATATTGTTTGAACATCTCTCTCTCCCCGGCGATGATGGCTCAAACATTGGTAACCTGACGAATGAGAAAACTAATGTTCCTTTTCCACAAGCTGTGAAATAATCAAATAGTTGTTGTTATATTTTGTTGTTGTACTAGATATTCATGTCAGTTTTAGTGCTTTTATCCAGTGTTTCTTCTTGTAATGTGTAATGTTGTGTTGTACCTGAGGCTGTGTGAGTCTCATGTCTGCCCCTTACAGATCAGTAGATAGACTCCTACTAAAAGCTCCTTTTATTCCCTACGTGTAGTGATCACAAAAACACAGTACTTGCTAGGTTGAGAAGGTTATTATCCGTCTGGTCAGTATATTCCTTTTATTTAATACTGCATAATTTTTTAAACAACGAAGGGTTTTTTGTAGCCTCAGCAATATATGTGCAGAGCAAAAGGAGGGCATAGCCAGGCTAATAATCTTCTACCTGTAGTCAGAGGGTTTTATGCAATTAATTAATTAATTATCTTTTAAGTGTGAAATAATCACATCAAGTCATTTTGACTTGATTATTTAAAGGTGTGAGAGGATATGAGAGCCTAATAAATTTTTTTAAATTGTCGTCAAGCACTACGTAAGTATAAGGTTTGAATGCATAAAAAAATGTTAGTGCACATACTGCAGCCCCCTTGACATGTAACATGCAACACACACACACACACACACACGCACACACACACGCACACACACTGTAGATTACACACATTAGATTAACCAGCAGGGCCATGTTCTCTGTATGTGGATAAGTGGGGTAGCTTGATTTAATTGTTGGAGGTTTGACATTTCCCTCCATGTTGTCTGTTTGTAATTCATGAAGGGCTTTTAGAGGGAGAGAAGAAGAAAGTCCTTAACTTCAACCTGCAAAAAGACAAATTTATTTACACTTACCTTGAACTTCTGGAACATGATTAAGCCTTTAATGCAATGGATTAATTTACAGATGATTGTTTGTCCCATCCATGATGAATTAGTTTTCACATACATTTTATATTATAAGGAAATATTTTTTTCTGAAATAATAACCGAAAACATTTTAACTGTTAAATGTTCAGCCAGGTTTGCAAATAAATCCACTTCCATCAATAAGGAGAGATCTAGATACAGATTTGCCTTAATAAGCCATCTTCTCCTGCTGCTGCAAAAGTGCCCTTACAGTAGAATAAACGTGAGTAAGGTCCCTGAATTGTGGTGCAGTGCCACACAGGGTGCCTAAGACCGGTTTCCTGTTTACAAGGTGTTTAAAGAAGCACCAACTAATCACGATGACCTTTGCATGCACAGTAAAACAAAGAGCCACCAATCAAAGAAGAAGTTTAATGGAAGATAATGGCCACAAAAAATGAAACAGAGTAGGTGTGAGTCAGAGTGATTCAACTTACAACTGGTTATCTGTTGAGATCGAACTGGTGGATCACAGTGTGCGACTCAACAAGCACGTGAAAGACTGCTCAGGTTCAGGGTTGGTATATCATTAAACTGTGCTATTTCTTTGTAAGTGTGTGGTTTTGCACACAGATGATTGCCCACATCTATTTATACATGTAAATTACATCAATTATACATGTTTTATACATACATCCAGTAATTACAGTTTTATTAAAAATATGTGGAGAAAATGCAAAGCTCCTTCTTACTGGCTGGTTTGACCCTGCATACTCTATAAATAATAATTTGTGGCATGTTAAAAACCCTCTAACCTACACTGATGAGCCTCGGGTTGCTGCAGCTGAAGGTCTTATTTTCTAACTTAAAAAAAAACATATTAACAACACAAGAACAATTTTGCTGTAATTTGAGGTGTGATGCATCTTGTCAGAAATTGTCCCAAAGGGCATCTGCATTATTTTTGGAGGAGGAACAGAAACCTGACATGACTTTTTAAATGAGTCAGGGGCCATTTGGAGTAATACGATAAAAATTCAAAGCAAAGTCTGAAATTTGCTGCTGATGATGGTGATTTATCCAGATTTTTACTTTGCACAAAATTAGCCTCGTAAATTGTTTCAAATAAGAAATTTGTTAAAAATTAACTGGAGAAAGTTTGTTATTCTAAGTGTGTTGTTTAGTGTGTTAAACCTCTCACAAGCCAAGTGCTTGTCAGTAAAATGTAAAACATTGTCAGTCATTAACAACATGTTAGAGATAAACATTTTTAGCTAATGATGTAGTTAATAATGTTTTTATATTGAACTTCTTTGGTTTAAAATATGAAAAAATAGAGGCAACACTTTGATTAAGCATAGTGGTTTGTAACACCCTACAGTGTAGGCAAATACAGTTTTATTATGTTTTGAAGTTTTTATTGTTGGCAAATAGAACAAATAACTAACATTTAAATTTTCATAACTCTTCAAAACTACATCGTAGTGTATTATCGACCATTTACAAATCGTTGATATACACTCTACAATGCTTATTAAGACTGCATGAATTATCACCTTCACTTTATGACTGAACTAAAATTTTAATTTCTCCACTGATGGAGCTTGAATGTAATAGATTTATTTACTGATATTTTTTACAGTGAGTTAATGGGGATTGTCAACAATATAATAAACTAATAAACTGAACTAAAAAAGCTAAACTAAATATTTGTCAGTGTCAACCTACGCTTTGCATTAGTCTCTTTTGAAATAACAGAGTGAGAGAAGAAAGGAAGGAAGCAAGTCAAGCTTTTGGAAAATCAGCCAACGGTTACAGTGGATTTGAATAGGGAAGGTAATAGTGAATCAAAATCACAGAAACTATGTAAAATTATAATGGTTGATTGATATGTATAATGTATATGTGTATAAGAATGTATGCATGTATATGCTGGTTGCAAAGCTTAAAATTAAATGATTGTAGAAATTTTTCCTGAAGTTGATGAAACAATGTGAATTAAATTTACTGCTAAAAGCATTTCCGTCCCTTCTGTGATCCAAATCAAAGCGGATCTTGCTGTCCACAGTTTTCTGCCGTGTTTGACATACAATATAGAAACGTGGTCTGCCTCTCTGACGGACGGACATGAGAAGAAAGGCAAAATTTCCACACTTCAGTGGCTCCATTTGACCCGAGTTCACTCACACAGATTGGTAGGTCAGGTAGCACAAAAGCTGTGGGATTACAAGTGAGATTTGGTTGACGTTTCCAGTTGGTTAACAAAGAAAAGAATTAATTGACGTCATACTTTATAGCTGTGCATCTCTGCACACCACATTAGTGAGGAAGAAAAGAAGCTAAATTAGAAAAAAGAACGATAACACCTTGCAACAAAACCAACTCTGCCTGCTGATTAAAGGATTTTCTTTTTCACTTTTCCCACACATCATTCTAGTGTCTGGTAATATCTTTTTGTCTCTCAGCCCCCTCTCCATGTCCACTTCTCTCTCATCAATCTGTCTTTTGTTGTTTTGTTCCCTTACTTCACATCTCATCTTTGTTTGACTGCTCTGTTTGTTTATGTCCTGCTCTCAGTTGTCAGTGCACTGCACCAGACATTTAATTTACCACAGAGAGCATGATGCCTTGTTTCCACGTAGCTCTCTGTTGGCGTGTGAGTCAGCCAGATGTCTGTTCATTTTATGGGAACCTCTTTGATCTGCGATATGTTCGTGAAACTACTCATCCAATATTTTGGGATGGAATTTGCTTTGAGTATATTGAATAAATTGAATTTACGGGAGAATTTCGGACAGGCCAATGCACGGTGTTCCACAAGAGGTTAGCTTACAAATTAGCTCATCGAAGTTAGCATTAAATGAATTAGCTTGTGGAAACAATGACAGAGACTATTCATATCATTAGTAGCATGCTAGCTTGTGTAACATATAGTGCATGAATAGCAGTTCAAACATCTTATAGTGAGGCATTTGACTCAGTTACGCAGCTGCCAGACCAACTACCTCACTTTTATAGATCCATTAAAAAAAGGCAGTTCTTTGTACGCTGTGTATTATACAGCAATATGGACATAAAACAAAGCTGTGTGGCGTTATTGTTCTCATATCAATGGATCAAAGGAAGAGTTTGACATTTTTGGAAATCTTATTTTTCACCTATTTTCTTTCATTTTAAGAGTTTGGTGAACAGGTTGATTTCAGTCAGTATATGTTAGATTGAAACGGCGTTAACGTCTGCAGCTAGTTTGCTTAACTAGATCG
>JAQLOL010014229.1:0-12130 GCA_029783665.1 Naso thynnoides
TGCATACTGTAAACCTTTCTGTCTGCTTCTGTCTGAAATCACTTTTTTGTTTTTCCAAAAATTAAAGAATATTTCTCCAGGGGGTTCAGTTAAAGACACGCTGACTCCGACAGCTTGTCAGCCTTAGCAACAGTAACTAATGGGGGCGTTGCTTCGGAATAGGTCAATTGTAACAATTGCACCATTTGGAAGACATAACAGAGTGAAAGTTTTTCACGTGGGCTGAGAGAAGTAACCTACCGTCTCTGTCCAGTTACTAATAATGTAGGTGAAAACATCACCTGGTGTGCAGGAGAACTGGTGTTGTGGTGGGATGATGTTGATTATCAGTCCTCGGCGTCTGTGTCGGTCCCTCGTTAAAATTCACGGAGCTTGTCGCGGATCCTTTGATGATATTCCCTGCCGCCTCTGTCCCGGGGACACTTCACTTGCTCCCAGGAGAAGTGGGGCCATGACGTTCCCCTTGATCTGCCCACGGATCTCGGTGGAATTGGGAATCCCTTTGATTGGAGGTCATCCTCAGCTTGATCCAGCATTGTCATATGTAACTTTCCCCGAGTCCAGGAAAACACGCATTTTTGTCATAAGAGTGCGGAACTTGATTCCCTTCTCTTTCAACACTTTCTTGATCGGGAGATATTCTCTCCTTTTTTCCATAACAGCTGTTGCATAGTTGTGGTAAAAAAAAATCCTATTCCCGTCCATCGTGATGTTTTTTTTCCATGTGGCGCTGATGATTCTCTCTTTGGTTGAGTATTTCAGGAATCTGACGATCGTTGATCTTGGAGGGGCATTTTCAGCTGGTTATGGTCCGAGAGCTCCATGTGCACGTTCAATGCCAAGTTCGTCTGGGCCGGTGCCCTCACCGAGTTCGGCTCGAATGAATTTCTCCACATAGCGAATCATTGAAGTGCCCTCAGCTCCTTCTTCTAGACCATAAATCCATATGTTGTTACGGCGGGAGTGCCCTTTGAGTTCAGTCAGTTTTGATTTCAGTTTGAGTTGAGTTCTCTGCATCTGGTTTAAAGTTTCATTCACTTTAACAATGAACGTCTCAACCTCTCCCACCCGTTGGTCTGCTTCCCCCAGTCTCTGTGATACCGCTTCAATTTTCTTCACATTCTCCTCCATTTTAAGATTAATAAATCGGTCGGGAGAAGAGTTACTAGCCATCTCCACCCTCGTGCCACCGGAAGTCCCTAACTCTCAGGCATTGTGACATGACTCACCTATGATCCACACAGTCACTTCGGGCTCTGTGCACTATGTTTTGATGAAATGTTAATCTGTTCCCAGGAAGATAATAAACTTATACACTTATAAACTTGTCAAAAGGTGACAGAAACAACTTTTTGGGATTTTCCAAAAGCACTGGTGTTTTTTCTGAATCTTCCCTCATTTATTAAGTGACGTTAAGGAACAGTAATTCAAGGCGACATGCGCATTGAATGTGAAAACATCCACGAGCACCTGCATTGTTGTTGTTCCTCCACCAGCAGATGCCCTTTTACATTCAAGTCAATCAGAGTCGATCTGGACCAACATTTTCCCACCATTCTTCTTGAACAACAACTTCGTTCATAAAGTTGTCTCAGTTAATGCAGGCCTCCTAGTTCTGCTGATTAAGGAACTGTCACAATTCGCTGAATAATACCTTTCCTTCTGTGAATGTAGGTATCTGGCTGTGGCTGACTTCCTTGCGGCCTCCTCATGGTTTCCATTTGCCTGTGAAATCCCAAGGTATTTGTAGCTGTCCTGAACATCTTCAATGCTTCCTTCTGGTAGTTAAAAACTCTCAGTTTTCCTTCCTTGGGGCCTCCTCCCAGTGGGGCATGCGAGGAAAACCTTCCCAGGAAAGCATCCAGGAGGCATCCGATATAGATGCCTGAGCCACCTCAGCTGGCTCCTCTCGACGTGGAGGAGCAGCGGCTCTACTCTGAGCTCCTCATGAGTGACAGAGCTCCTCAACCTATATCTAAGGGAGTGCTCCACCACCCTGCAGAGGAAACTCTTTTCGGCCACTTGTATCCGAGATCTTGTTCTTTCGGTCATGACCAAAAGTTCATGACCATAGGTGAGGGTAGGAACGTAGATTGACTGGTAAATCAAGAGCTTCGCCTTTCGACTCAGCTCCCTCTTCACCACGACAGACCGGTACAACGACTGCATTACTGCTGCCGCTGCACTGATCGCTGCACTGTATAGAGCTGGTCCAGTGTTCCACAACCAGGACGAAAACCTCATTGTTCCTCCTGCATCCGAGATTCGACTATCGGTTGAATTCTCCTCTCCAGTACCCTGGAATAGACTTTACCAGGGAGGCTGAGGAGTGTGATCCCCCTATAGTTTGAGCACACCCTCCGGTCCCCCTTCTTGAATAGAGGGACCACCACCCCAGTCTGCCAGTCCAGAGGCACTGTCCCCAACTGCCACGCAATGTTGCAGAGGCGTGTCAACCAAGACAGCCCTACAACATCCAGAGACTTGAGATACTCAGGGCGGATCTCATCCACCCCCGGTGCCTTGCCACCGAGGAGCTTCCGAACTACCTTGGTGACTTCAGCCTGAGTGATGGATGAATCAACCTCTGAGTCCCCAGCCTCTGCCTCCTCTACAGGAGGCGTGTCAGTGGGATTGAGGAGATCCTCGAAATATTCCTTCCACCGCCCGACAATATCCCCAGTCAAAGTCAACAGCTCCCCACCTCCACTGTAAACAGTATTGGCAGGGTACTGCTTTCCCCTTCTGAAGCGTCAGACGGTTTGCCAGAATCTCTTCGAGGCTGACTGGTAATCCTCCTCCATGGCCTCCCCGAACTTTTCCCAGACCCGAGTTTTTGCTCCCGCAACCGCCCAGGCTGCAGCACGCTTGGCCTGCCGGTACCCGTCAGCTGCCTCCAGAGTCCCACGAGCCAGCCAAGCTCGATAGGACTCCTTCTTCATCCTGACGGCATCCCTTACTTCCGGTGTCCACCATCGAGTTCGGGGATTGCCACCGCAGCAGGCACCGGAGACCTTACGTCCTGGACTGTGTGTGGAGGTGAGCCCGACTATCTCTAGCCGGTACCACTCGACCTCCCGCACCAGCTCAGGCTCCTTCCCCCCCAGCGAGGTGATATTCCATGTCTCCATAGCCAGATTCTGTGTCCAGGGGTTGGGCCGCCGGGGGCCCCCGCCCATGACCGCCACCCAAACCACAAGGCATCGGCCCCTTCTGAACCCTCCCATGGGTGATGGGCCTACAGGAGGGTGGGCCCGCGTTGCTCCTTCGGGCTATGCCCAGCCGGGTCCCGTGGGCGAAGACCTGGCCACCAGGCGCTCGCCTGTGAGCCCCAATTGTAATGATTTTTCCTGGTATTAGTCAAACCCTCAGGTGTTGCCACGGAAACGTAGTTATAGCTAGCTTAAAACTTTATAGATTGACCACAAATCACATGAAAATATGATTGTGAGTGCAGAACTTTCACCAAAACTTGGTGAATGCTTTCATTTTAAATTGTTTAATGGCTGAGGAGGCAAGCCATCCTCCACTTTCACCTCCCTGTTGTGCCTCAAAACCAGATAAGTTGACTATCCCTTACTTATTATCTTTATTGCTAATATTATCATCACTATCATTATTATTATTACCATCACCATTATCATTTTTATCACTATCTTTAAAATATTTAAGATATTCAGGTAGCCAGAGCTGAGTAGTATTGGGTTTGTTTCATGGCCAGTTACAGGCAGCTGGTCATCCCAAGTGGGACCACTACTGGTCCATTGAAGACCGCCATCACCTTGTCACAGTTAGCCCTCCACTGACTTCCATATTCGTCCTTCAGTTCCTTACGATGTAGATGTCTGATGGCTCCATCCTTTTCCAATATGAACCTTGACAGATGTGATGTAAAATGCAGCTTGACTGGTTTCCAGACACATACAATTGTGAGGTGATAATTCAGTTTTTTGGTTGTTTTTTTCTCAATGTTGTGTTGTTGATATTTATATCCAGAGTTTGTTTGGCGTTTTGGAGACTGGACTACATGCAGTGCCTCCTGTGGAAACAAAGGGACCTGGCTGCAGAGAATTCAGTGTGTCACTCTGGATGGAAAGGACGTTCAGCCCACAATGTGCCAGCACTTACCAAAACCCATCACTTCCCCAGTTCCCTGTAACAGACAGGATTGCCCTCCCAGGTACACTTCTATGCAGACATGTCACACATTGTGTGAAGCAGATCATCAGATCACATCAGAGACAGAGCCATCTCCTTCCATAGGGAATTTGGGAGAAGGCATCATATCCTTTCATGTAGTCTAAATTATTTGCATACTTATCAGTATATTAGCACTGGGTTTGACCAAGTGTGATTCAAGAGCACAATTAACAAATTTTTGAACAAAACAGTTTTTTTCTGTTTCTCCAAAAGTATTTGTAGTTTATTTTTATATATTTCAAGGGAAACCACAAAGTATAACAAATTAGTTATGATGACTTTGCAAGTCTGACCTGCTGTACATTTTTCAAGATTAAAGATGATTTAACACTATGTTGTAAAATGAAATACAGTTGTAGTTCCCTTTTGCTATTCCTAAATTTCAAAAGTTCCATGAATTTATAAATAATTGATAAGTTTATGAAGATAAAAACTGCTGTATATATCTAAGTGCTAAGGATAGGTTAATCTCACAGCTTGGAGATAAAAACTGTCCTTTAGGTCCAGTGTCATTTATCATTTTTGCCCCTACCCATTGCCCCTTTGAACAGAGATACAAGGGGTAGTTACTAAGAACTCCTTTGAGAACGTGAAACATTAACGGTAGTCTCTGATGGCTTTCATGTAAGCAGACACAACATGTGTTTGCCAGATCCGTACAACACAACTTTGTGCACTTCCAGGTGATGTTATGAACACAGACACAATGTTGTTAGGTTTTCCAACATTTCTGGGACCTCACCAGCTGATATAGTAGAGCAATAATGGTTATATCAGCCATAGTTACTGAGATGGCAAGTCCACCTTCCTCCTGAAGTCCCCATTTTGGCTGCAGTGTGGCACAGCTTTATACACTAGGAAATGATGTTATGAATACAAACACAATGTCAGAATGACAGAAAATAGAAAGTCCCCCCTCCTCAGAGCAGGCCAATGTAAGATGGCTGTATGTATTCTATTCACTCACTGGAATGATGCAGTTTATCACAAATTATGATCTAGTGGCGTATACGATGGTTGTCATAATTTTTAAATTTTAATTAACAGAGAAAATACTTGATTTGTCTGCTCCTCCTCAGCTCGATTGATGTAGACAGGAGTGTAGGTCTTTGCCTTTTTTTTTTCTTCTTAAACCAACAATCAACTCTTTGGTTTTGCTGACATGGAGCAATATTTTTTTTTCTCAATGCGCCACTCTGCAAGATTGATGATTTTCTCAGGTAGTTGTCTTTGTCATTTCCGCACCAGTCTTGCTGGCAATTTCGCAAGGCAAATCTCATACCCTCGTCTGAAGTGTGCACCTAAAATTCTAAATTTGAAGGACTATTTGGCCCAAACAGTTCACCCTACCCCTCTATCTCAGCAAGAATCGGGACATCCCTATGCCTAAACGTGAACATGCAATACAGAGGGTAGGGCTAAGTGGTAGGGGCAAGGAGTGAAATAGGATTGGGCCTTAGTTTGGTAGTGCAGCAGCAAATATTTTTACCATGTCTCTTTCCAGACAGCATTGGGGCTTGTAGCCAGGGTGGGTATTATCTTTAAATGCCCTTTGGGGTCTGTGCAGCCACTTCATCTTGCAGATATCACTGCTGGTGTCTTGCTGATATCTCTCAGATATCCACAAGTGGGGAACAGTTATGTTCTGGGCAGATTTAATCATGTGCTTTAGAGTCTGTCTTTCCTGGACCCATACCGGATTGAGATATTTGCGGTCAAAATGCTTCCTATCCTTCTCTGTAAAAGTTAGCAAGAACTTGGCACGTGAATTTTGCTTTCTTAAGTTTTCTTGAGAAATTAAATTTTTTTTCTGTTTTTCCTGGGGTTTTTTTGTTTGTTTTTTTTACCACAATAGAGTTGTACCTCAAACTGTTCACCTACTCCTCAGCTCCATTGATGTAGACAGGAGTGTGTGTCTTTGCCTTGTTTTTTTTTTTCTTTAAACAACAATCAACTCTTTGGTTTTGCTGACATGGAGCAATATTTTTTTCTCAATGCACCACTCTGCAAGATTGATGATTTTCTCCAGATCTTAAACTCAATTGCTGTGAGAAATCCAGTCAATGATGTTGTTGTCATCTTCCTACTTTTCAGCGGAGTATTCTCCTTCTCTTTCTGGAAAGTACAAAGACAATGGTGACCATCCGAAATCATACAAGAACACTGTCCTGTGACATGTTATGTGATATGTTAAAAATGTCAGTAATTACATTGACTAGCTAAGCTTTTAAAACACTTGCGGAGATGTAATCCAGCCTAGCAGCTTTACTGTCAGAGGTCAAGCCTCTGGAGGTGTAACAGACTTTACAGTTGATGGAGAACATAGCAGGCAAAAATTTTATTAAGGTCATTTGGCAAAGGGTGGTTAAATTGAATGATACCTTGTTATGTATATTTGAAAAGTGGAAGAGGAAGACTGCTGGTTTGGGGCACTAGCAGACTGCCCTTTATATGGCACCAAAGGGAAATTTCCTCTAAGTGGTGGTGGGTTCATTGGCTGACAGGCTTGGGGATTTTGCAGATGTCGCAGATGGACGGCCAGTCACTCTACATGTCAGCTAGCTGCAGGCCTGCTTGCCTACAGCCAGTCCCTGGATGGCTGTCTTCCAGCTTGAGTCCTCCTCCTAAAAGTCTCCTTTGTGAGGAACTCGGCTCGCTATCAAGATCACTTCAAAGAGAAAGGGAGGTTCCAGTCTACATTGAGACTCCCTGTTGTCCAACTCCATGCCCTCCTCATTGGTCTTATTTTTGTTAGACCTTGCTCTAAGGCCACTCAGTTTACAGACTGCTGGGTCAGAGCAAATTGAAATAAAAAATTATTGATAAATTGTTGTTTTTGGAAAGTAACGTACTCGGTTTCTTATTATCATTTCTTTTATGTGTATACCTTGTTTTATGTCATCATTTCAGATGGTTGGTATCTCAATGGTCAAAGTGCTCGACCTCGTGTGGCAGTGGCTGGAAACAAAGGCAGGTGTCCTGTCAGCAGCTGGATGCCAGAGGTGAAGTGAAGACTCTGACAGCCGCTGCCTGTAAGGGGATCAACCGGCCAGCCGACACAGAGCGGTGCACTGCCAATAACTGTCCAACCTGGGTGACAGGTCCATGGGGAAAGGTTCATTCACACAGTGAACTGAACATGGTTGAAAGTGAGCATGAATTAAAAAAAGAGTTCTTACAGGTTTATTCGATTTCACCCAATTTCAGTGTTCAGGAAGGTGCTCAGGCCCCACCAGGACTGTGCAGAAGAGATCTGTCATCTGCCAACATGCCAATGGCTCCTTGAACACACACTGTATACTCAGGGACAGGTACATACACACACACACGCACACACACTCAAACATGATCACTAAAAATACTCTTACCGTATATACATTTGCGTAGGTTTGCCAATGGATACTGGAGACATGTCCCCACCAATATTTTGCAAGGACCAAATTGTCCCTACCAACATAAGGGCATTGTCATATGATAAGTGAGGTCATATATCATTCTGACACGCTCTATCAGAGGCTAATGATGCATCTATGGCTGAAAGGGAGAGGTCTATCTAACACCTCACATCACATGACACGCAAATTTAAATATCAACTGCGAAGGTGGTGAGTGCTGATCTGTGTGCTGACGACACAATTTCCACTGTGCAACATTATGCTGCCAAAAAGAGAAGGAACACCTGGAGCTTTTTGACCCTCTATAGTGTAAGTAATAGGTGGTGGAATGAGCCCAGACTTCCTAGACAGTCCTGTTAGTTTACAAATAAATAAATAAATAAATAAATCAAAATCGGCAAGTTGAGAGCTAGCAAGTTACAGGAAGTGCCATAAGATTACATTATGTTGTGTTCAAGGTCTGCTCAGATAAATGAGTATTAGGTGAAAGTGATTTAAAAAACATCATCATGATGTATTCAACTGTAATAAAATCTTGGAAAATTTAGCTTTTGGGTGAGAAACTGTAATAAATACAGCTGTTAGAATGAGAAACTTTTTTTTTTATTATTTCTCATGAAAACACATGAAATGTCACAATTATTGATTTAATGTGTAAGCAGGAAACACAGCAACAGGCTGGAGGAGTACAGAAAGCTGATAAGTAAAGAGGTTATGAGTTGTAGTTTGGATTTTAGGGACGCATCAATGATAAAGTTTATCTTTGAGTGAGACAGTGAGAAAATCAACAGATTTGTTTATAAGCGTATTTTGAAAAAACAAACATCAGAACAAGTTGGTTTCATACAATCCTAATCACTCAGTACATATGACAGTAGTTTCATCATGCAATTGTATATTAGGCCTATTCATCAATTTATTATACAAAGGAACCTCAGAGAGAAAGAGAGAGAGAGAGAGCCTCACTTTGCTGATTTTGAGAATTATCCCTTAGCCCACATACTACATAAATAATTACATACTAAAAATGCTTTGGGATTTTGTACTCATAGAGGCTATTTGTCTTGTAATTAAGAATATTTAGCTGGACATGTTGTTTTGGGATTTGAGTTGCTTAAAGGCTGGTACAGTTTAGCATTTGTAGGCTTGAGTTTGCCGATGGTCCCAGCTGTTGTTTTCCTAACAATGTTAAGACCAAACCTATAACTTTGCATACATACAGTTTACTTTCTCGTAAAGCTGGTTGTAAAGGAAATCTGTATGGTCTGGACCAGGGGTTCCCAAACTTTTCAGCCCACAACCCCGAGAATAACTGCCAGACTGGGGACCCCTATCGACCATGGAGGCAGCATATAACGTTGTGCACAACTGTGCACACACTATTAGGGCTAAAAAGACAACAACACAACACAAAAGAGCAACAGCATAACAGCCATAATAGTATTTTACATTGATTTAAGAAATAATTTTAACCAGAATATAAGCAATAATGGGTAAAATCTCCAATTTTAAATTATTTCAATTTTTTTTTTGTTTTTTGGAAGGCATCTCACAGAATTTCTTTCTTTCAGGCCGGTGTCAGTACGCAACTGTTCATCAGACCTGTGTGATGTGCAGTGGCGTCCAGGTCCATGGAGGGTGTGTACGGTAGTCTGTGGGAGTGGCTTTCAGTCCCGCAGGTTGGACTGCGTTCACCGCAGGATTGGCAGGACTATGGCTGACCAGCACTGTGCCTGGCTCCAACGGCCCCCAACCTGGCAGCACTGCAACACTGTCCCCTGTGGGAGTAAGTGTCTGTGTTTGTGTGTGTGTGTGTGTGTGTGTGTGTGTGTGTGTGTGATGTGTGTGTGTGTTTCAAGTCAGGACTTTTTTTAGTCAAGGTAGTTGCAGGTTGAGGCGGAGCTAAGGGAGAACTACTTTTCACATTATGCATGTTAGTTTAATTAACATTTGAGAAGCAACCAGTAGCCTAATTATTCACCCCAATATAAACTATACACCACCACAATGAAAAAAAGTCAAGATATGATTGAAACTTAGACTTTGAGCTTTAAGTTAATGGGTTTGCCAAAAACATGGCATTAACCGTTTAGGAATTATGCTGCATCCACATAGAATCAGGCAGATGGTAAACGGCAAACCGGATGTCATTAAGTGGTTGAGTTCAGGACGGTAAAATTTGATGATACCGGCAGAGAATGCCGGCAATGGTAACGGCAGGCATTGCCGTCCAGAGTTTAAATATATTAACTTTTTGCCGTCCTCTACAATGGAATTTACAACCAGATGTTATGTAACTCCTCAAATGCCTCACACAAAAATAAAATATGTCTGATCTCGACAATGAGAAGGTAATTAATTTGGTGCAATAACAACTAGAGTTGTGTTTGCCAAAATCTGAAAACCCACTGAAATGTCACATGGAAATCTGATCCACGAAGGGCAATCAGCACAAAACTGATTGTCTCCAAAACTTAATGTTTTAGAGGGAATTTAACTTTCAAGTTTGCAATAGAAAATCAACAGAAAGCTGCGTTTTACAGCTGCATGCATCACTAGAATAGTTATGTAAAATAATAGTCATAAAATAATTACATTAAATATATTTTATTTCATTCTTTGTAAACAATACGACATCACCGTAGCAACACAACATCATGCATGTTTCATTTTGCAGTCTTTGGACTGTTTGATTTTCCCGTGCCGTTCACAAGGTTCCTCCCACCGTCTGCCTGATTCCCTGTGAATGCAGTCTTACAGTCATTTATTCAGAGCATCTCCATCATCAGGGGCTCAAAAGTCATCAGACAACTGACTGACAAGCAGTTTCATGACCAGGCGTGGTCTGTTCCCCTCGTTACTAGTTGTACGAGTTGTTTTCAAGTGTTGAACTGGCTGCTTGACTCAAGCTATCACCATGAAGTCCAAGGCGGTGTCAGTGCAAATAAAGGAGGCCATCATCAGGCTGAAAAAAAAATCTATCTGACAGACAGCAGAAATTTTTAGGAGTGGCCAAATCAACAGTTTGGTACTTAAAAACAAAGAATGCACTGACAAGCTCAGCAACATCAAAAGGACCAGAAGCCCACAGAAGACATCCAAAGTGGATGACTGCAGAATTATTCCCTTAGCGAAGAAAACACCTTCACAACATCTAGACAGGTCGAGAACACTTTGGAGGAAGTTGCCGTATCATTGTCAAAGTAAACAACCAAGAGACACCATCATGAATGTAAATACAGTTACTTTTCAACAAGGTGCAAACCACTGGTAACATTCAAGAACAGGAAGGCCCAATTAGACTTTGCCAGAAAACTTTAAAAAGCCTGCCCTGCAATCACATTCTTCAGAGATGAAACCAACATTAACTTGTACCAGAAAGACTGGAGGAGAAAAGTGTGGAGAAGGAGAGGAACGGCTCATGATCCAAAGCCACCTGTCAAACATGATGGAGGCAGTGTGACAACATGGGCATGGCTGACAGTGGAACTGAGTCACTGGTGTTTACTGATAGAAGTAGCAGGATGAATTCTGACGTGCATGGGGATAAACTTTCCGCTCACATTCAGCCAAACGCTGCAAACTGATTGGACGACCCTCACAGCGCAAATGGATAATGACCGAAAACATACTGCGAAAGCAATGCAAGAGCTTCTCAATGCAGCCTCTTAATCTCAACCCAACGGAGCTGCTTTTTAATTTAGACAAAACTGAGGGCAGAAAGACCTTAGAAGAAGTCGCAGCTACAGACGGATGCAGTAAAAGCCCTGTAAAAGCATCACGAGGAAGGAAAGTCAGTGTTTGGTAGTGTCCATGTGCTCCAGACTTCAGGGAGTCATTGACTGCAAAGGATTTTCATTCAAATATCACAAACAACTGCAATTTCTATAATTATTTTTGTTTGTTCAATTACTTTTGAACCCCTGATGATTGAGGTACTCTGAATAAAATGGCTGTATTCCTGAAAGTTGATGCTGTATTTTTCCAAAACCTCTTAAATTAAAGCTGAAAGTCTACACTTCAGTCACCTAACGCCAGATATGTCTCACCCCAGAACCCCTGGTGTTGTGTTCAATTCTGTTTTCCTGCTGGACCCACCTGATTAAACCAGAATTCAACACAACACTGACTGTGCACATGGCAATACGAAAAGCCTGTAAAGGCTGTTGCTAAGCTAATGCTAATGCTAGCTCAAGTCAGTAGATTTCTCAATAGCCACTGCCAAACTCTGATTGAAAACTCTGCAGTGCACCAAAAGCAAGTTGAATATGACAACGTCTATGGAGGTAAATTCAACTTTTCTTAACATAATTAAAGGAGTCAAACGACAGCCGAAGTTCTTTAGTTTTTGGCTCAAGTTACAGTAAAGATATACCTAGCAACAGGAATCTGCAGCTCCGATGGTGTGTCAGTACAAAGTCAAGTGCCAACTTCCAGCCTGGCATACAAACTGCGCTGATTTTTTTTTTTTTTAACACAAAGGAAAGACTTTTCCAGTTGTAGTAGAGCTGAAACCAAAGTTATGTGATTGGTCA
>JAQLOL010014230.1:0-12129 GCA_029783665.1 Naso thynnoides
GTGCATGGGAAGTCTAATTTCTTGGGAAGAAAAAGAATAAGAGGAGGATAAATAATATTGACAAAAATAAAAGGGGCTGGCAGCTTCACTGCTTGGCCCCTAATTACCAGGTTTATTGTTTAGAATGTGAAAAAAAATCCTTAGTGCTTCCTGCTTACAGAGGCACAGGTGGCAATACCTTTCTCCAGGTGAACTGTCCTTCCAATGTTTCACATATGTCCCTGACAGATTGTGGACATGACATCTTTTTGTCCAGGTCAGGGTTTTCGATTTCTTCGTGGAGTTTAGGGGACATTCTTGCATTGAAGACATCAATTGTTACATAATAGTTGTAGCACTGTCCTGATGGGTCATTATGCCTAGAAAAGATGCAATTGGTCATTGTGACTAAGATCAGCAACCATATTAATAGATCATCTCAGTGAAAATGGAGTGTTTAGGAGTTGAAAAAAGATAAAAGCACAACATGAATGTATCCTCCTAAGAATAGACAATAGAAAGGCAAAAATTTTATTTAACTTACGTTTCCATATTTGCCAAAATAATTTTATAGAGACAAGTCCTCTTACCGGGCCATGTAAAAGCCGGAGTTCTCGGTGGTGAGGTTTAAAAAAAGCAGCGCGCCACCATGGTAATGGACCGTCTCGTTCCTGTCAGTGGATAAGGGCTCTATCTTGGAGTCATTTTTGTACCATATGATTTCTTCATCAGGAATGTTGCTGTCCTTCAGAATATAAGGCACGAAGTAAAATGCTTCACCTTCAATAAGGTTATATGACTCCAAGTCAAAGTCCACACAATGCGGTTCAACTGCCTCTGAAACTGAAGAAGATGACTTGAAACATGATGGCGATGATGAAAAATGTGAAACACACATTACTAATTCCATGTTTTGAATAGCTGGAAAACTAAGTCAAAACAAGGAATAAAAGAATTTAGAAAGTTTTTAAACTTCGTTTCTATATGAAGAAGGTAATGAAATGTATAATGGTGTTAGATTTACTCTTTCATCATGATGAATAATGCAGTAATAATCACATATTCCACTGAGACATGTGCTGTGTTAGAAAATAAGACAAGTTTATTCTATAAACGGAAAAAAACTAGATCTGTGTGGCCATCTCTTAAAACTCTCTCATGTGAAGCACTCAGCCCAAAGCAATAGTTTCTCCTGAAGACATAAAAGCTTAAAAATATATTTGATATATAATCTAACATTTTAACATCTAAAAGTGATTATTTTTTCTAAACAAGCAAGTACTGTGAATGTATATATGTTTAAAATATCTGTTTTTTTCCAGAGTTTTTTTTTTGTTTTTGTTTTTTCCTTTTTTCTTTTCTTTTTTGCTTCGTTTCATTAAAATGTTTTTAAAATGGGGAGGTGACAAACCCTGGAGAAATGGATCAAGGACTGAGGGAGAGTGTGATACACGGGTCCTCGAATTACCAAAAAATGGTTAAGGAGTGGATGAGGATTTTAAGGTGGACTGTTTAATTCATGGTGTAACTCATGCATTAAACATTTTTTTTTCTTGTACTAGTAATGTTAGAACTTATGTCAAGGGATCAACCTGAAAAGGCAGCAAAGCATCCATTAGTTTTTGTATCATGTTTTAAAATGCTACAGAAATGTTATGGCCAGTGTTTAATCTCTGCACATCAGTTCATCAGTTTTATTTTTTCTCTGAGGTGCCTGCATAAGGAGACTGGCTGCCGCAGTAAGCAGACCAGCAGGTCTCACCCGCAAGCTGCGGCTCCTCACAAGTCCAAACGTGTTATTTGAATAGACTGACTACATAAAATAAACTATACCGCTCAATGGAAACAAAGGCTTGGGAGTGGGTCTAATGTACAGACAATGGTGCATACATCATCGTCCAGCTGTTAGAAATGCTCACTAGCACCAAATGTGCATTATTCAGTTGAAAAGATATATAAACATGTTATATGTTATAAAAGAGATTTTCTCCAGCATCATCTGCTTGTGTGGGGTGAAAATCAGGATCTTCTACTTGGTCATCATTATCACTCAGATCACCGTCAGATTCCTGAGGATTTTCTGGTACGAGGGCCAGAAGAGTGCGCGGCCTTACACCATAGAAGGTTTTAGTGTCCATCTCGTAGTTTTAGAACAAATTAAAATGAATTCATGATTAAAGACCTCTAACAATGGTAGTAATATTAGTATACCAGCCTGTGTCATTTAGTTAAAAGGGAATTATTTGTCAAATTATGTTTCCCCACATTTATTCTAGATTTTTAGCATATTTACTAATGTCAACTCAGAAAGAAACAAAAATTAACATGTAAAGTAATTATCTCAGCTTATTCATGATGTATAATACTACAATAACACTTTATGTTTCATATTTACAGCAATAAATAAAAATAAGTTATGATTTTATTGCAAAAAAAGTCCATTTTATTTACATTAGCGAAGTTCTGTACTTAAACCATTAAGTGACATCTCGACCGTTTGGTAGAGATCAATATTTTAAAAACCACAGGGTCTGTTGAAAAAAAAAATCATTGATTGTGCTTATGACTCACCTAAGGGTAAAAGAAATGCAAAGAAAAAAATGTTTTACTGTTTTTTTCTAGGTGGGGTTGTTTAAGGGGTATTCTGGCCTTATTTCTTCTAAATATGGTGGTTTTTAGTAAAATTTCTTCTTCATGTTTGTAGTATAATTTTGCCACTGCTCTTCATTAATATACAACCCTGTTTCCAAAAAAGTTGTGAAATATATATAAAAACAGAATGCAATTATTTGCAAATCATTGACACTCCAAATGAAACTGAAAATAGCACAAAGAAAACATTAAAAATGTTGAAACAGATTTTTTTCTTTATTTATATCCTCATTTGGAATTTAATGCAAACAACACAATCCACAGAAGGTGGGACAGGGACATGTTCACAACTCTGTTGCATGAACTCTTCTTTTAACATACTCTAATTATTTGGAAACTGCAGACACCAATTGCCATAATTTTGAAAGTGGAATGTTTTGACATTCTTGCTTAATGTAGTATTTCAGCAGCTCAACAGTTTCATAACGAGCCAAACATTTTCAATGGGTGACAGGCAGGACTGAGGCAGGCCAATTTAGCACCCGCACTCTTGCATGGTGCCATGGTATTGTATTACGTGCAGAATGTGGTTTGGCATTGTCTTGCTACAATAACCAAGGCCTTCCCTGAATAAGAATAGTGTCTAGTTGGCAGCATATGTTGCTTCAGAACCTGTATATATCATTCAGCATTAATGGTACCTTTACAAATGTACAGGTTGTCGATGTCATGAGCACTAATGCAACCCCATACTGAAACAGCTTTTGGACTGTGTGCCAATAACAAGCTGGATTGTCCGTCTCCTCTGTAGCCTAGAGGATGCAGTGTCCATGATTTCCACAAAGAACTTCACATTTTGACTCATCAGACCAGTGGACAAATTTCCGCTTTACCTCAGCCCATCCGAAATTAATGTGGGCTCAGAGAGGACAGTAGTGTTACTGGATCCACTTTGTATATGGTTTCTTCTTTGCATGGTTTCAACTTACATTTGTGGATGCAGTGATGACGGTGGTTTCTGGAAGCGTTCCTGAGCCCATGTAATGATGTACACCACAGAATCATCTCTGTTTTTAATGCAGTGCTGTCTGAGGGCTTAAAGATCACAACCATTTATACTGGTTTTCAGCCTTGTCCCTTGAGCACAGAGATTTCTTCAGATTCTCTGGGTCTTTAATAATACTCTGATATACTCCCTCTGAATTCTTTGCAATTTTTCATTGAGACACATTTTTCAGAATTTGTTGTGCAATTTGCCAGTGAGTCTTTCACAGAGTGGTGAATCCCTCTATCTTTACTTCAGACAGACTCAGCCTCTCTGTCATGCTCTTTTCATACCCATTCATTCAAGTAACCAGTTGCCAGGTGAGATGTTCCACCAGTGACTTGTTGCCATTGTCCTAATTTTTTTAAAATGTGTTGCTGGCGTCAATACCAAAATTAGCATGTAACTTAAAATAATAGCAATAATAATAACTGTGAAATTGTCAGTTTCAACATCTGATATGTTGTCTTTGTGACATTTTCAATTAAAAATGAGATTTCACTGTTTTGTAAATCATTACTTTCTGTGTATTTACATTTTATATAGCATCCCAACTTTTTTGGAAATGGGGTTGTATTTTACAGTGATGGTTGTCCATTACAGAGGGCTTTTAGCCATATGTGCAGCTTCAGCACAACACTTTAAGTAGATATAGTGCATCAGTGGATCAATGGGGATTGACTTCTTACATGGATACAAGTGCATAAACAGATCCATTAATGGAAGATTCTTATTCTTGAACTATTTTGTATTGCGTTCTATCCTACCTGAACATCCGGATGGAGTTATCACCGTGAAGATGAGGAGGAGGAGAAGTCCGGAAATATCCATTTGCTGAAGGACAGAGTGCATTCAAAGTTAAACCACATTATGTTTCTTGTTAAATAATTTATCTGGTATGTGTTACTGTAGAAATTGTCTGCCCTTCAACCACAATGCTGCTTCCTGAAACTGCCTCGTGACTTCTACAGCAACCTTACAGAGAGATATGATCAACAGTTTTGAAATAGGTTTCATATGAAGTTCTTATCAGAAGCCACACACAGGATGTGAAGATGATTCGGTCATGTTAAAAGCGAAATCCTGCTGCCATTTGGAGGGCAGGATATGTTCTTTTGCATACTTGCATGTTTCTTTAGTAATTTGCCATTGTTAATATTTGAAAATGTGAATTGACAGGAAATTTATTTGTAGACAGATACAGACAGAATTGCTATTGAAAGTGCAACCTGTAACATTTTAGCACCAATTCACTCTTCGCTAACCTCCACCCTCTATCACAAACTGGCCAATCAGAGTCTAGCATCTGCTAGCTCCGACAGGGTCTGACAACTACACGGGTGTGCTCCACCAAAACTCATGCAGTCTTTTCAAATTTTCTTTATTTTCAGGCTGAGATCTGTGGATTTCGAGGTCGTCATGGTTAAATGTTGCATCTGGGGCACTTTTAAAAGTGTTGCTCTTTAGACAGCAAGGTTCAAAGGAGATTTACATTTTTTACCCTTCCAAAATCAAACACTGAATAGTGTAGCATTATGCTGTGGACAAAACTGTTGTGGAGTCCTCATCCCTTATTGAACCCCTCTACGTCTGCTTTGAGTCATTAATTTGAGTCATCGCTTAGCAAGCTAAGCTAAAGTCTATGACTGCTAGCAGACTGCTAGCAGCTCCGAGCAGTTTCCAACGCTTGTGACCTGAAGTCGAACCCAACCAAATGTATAACTTTACTTTTAAAGCTAATATATAAAGAGCTATGTCCTCCCCTTGTTCTAAACAGGTCCTAAATTGTTACAAGAGTCCTTGCATATTTTATTAATGAAGTGAAACACTGTTGAAGCTGTGATTTGTAGGCCTATGCATATATCGTATATTCATAACTCTACCCTGCTTTTGCTGCTGAGCCAGTTTGACATCCCATATTTATCATTCAAAGGCTTATTGCTGACCTTATGTCTGTTTCTGTCTGAAATTGCTTTTATGTTTTTCAAAAAATTTGAAAATATTTCTCCAGGGAGTGTATTTAGTTACAGTGTGAGCTCCATGCTAGCTCTGACAGCTTGTCAGACATAGCAACGGTAACTAAGGGGGGCGCAGATTAGTGAAGGGTCAATTAGTGCAGTTACTTAACTATAACTCTCATGACTTTAATTGTGATTAAAGCGAGGGCAAGCAGGGGCAAGCAGGAGCAAGCGGGGGCAACTCCCCCCTGACCACAGAGCATTAACATTAAAGTTAAATTTGTAATGAATGTAACATATGCTAAAGGTGATGATTCAGAAACAAGAGCACATCTATTAATCGTTAGTCAAAACTGAATCGCTCGCTTGTGATTTGTTGGAGCATTTTACCCTTTGATTAGTTTTGATTATAGTAAACACAAGAGCTTGACACAAAAAATTAAAAACTGGTATGTTTGAATTCATAACATTTAACAGATGACTGCTGATTTGGAGGCGTTAAGTTACAACTGACAGTGACTGTGCTAGGAGATCGATCATTTTTTTCATTTAGAGCACTTGGGTAGTGCATGATATAACAATAAATAGTTTCAAAGTATTTTTGTGGAACTCTTGTTGAATCCATTTACATGGAGAGTCCCACATATTGTCCTCCCATGCCAACCTGCCAAAACCTCTGGCCACCTCTTTGCCACTCCATGTAAAGTTTTCTAGATCCGCCACATTTAATGTGGTCAAATCCACTTTAAATCATTTGACCCAACTTCACTTGATGGGTTAAAATATATAAGTTCAGTGTTCATAATGTACAGCCCCATATGGTCCAGCAGTTAAGATTTCTTGTTTTCACTTAAACAGTTTCTTTTCTTTTTTCAGTCAACATTCATTTAACTGTCATACTTCCGTATGACTGTTTAAATTTGACATTAGGCCAGTACAGAATCCTAACTTGACCTCTCTATAGAGATTAAACTGTAATTGGTGTTCAGTTATAGTGCATTGAATAAAACAACTATTTTTTTTATTTTTAATAAAAGAAGTAGAAGCAAACATTTGCTTTTTGATGTTAATTTTTCTTTTAGCTACAGTGTGGTCTCAAATAAAAGCTGGTTTTAAGATAGAAAATACTCCACAGTTGTCCTCAGATTAGTGTTAAAGAGAATTAGACAGTCTATCAGAGTATTTCAACTTTTAATAAATTTGCCTTCAGCTGCTTGATAGAGTTAAAGCACAGAGCTGCAGATTTGGATAATTCTTTGTGAGTTTGTCAATGCAAGCAACTCCATCCACATTACACACAGGCATTTAATTCACTTTTCACTGTAGAATAAAAAAAACAATCTGCAAATACTTGCATGCTTCACTTCAGCTGCAAAAGAGTGAATAGTATTTTCAGCTTAACTTATTTTTGATTTAAGATCTTACATTATTTACCATCATGGACTAAAATTTCAAATATACTCAACACAAATGTTTAACTTTTGGTTTGGCTAGCTTTTTCATAAGTTCCTAACGATACAAGTTATATTTTGCGATTTGTGTTTTCTGTCAAGTTAACTGGCAGCATACTAAAACTTAAAATAAAAATGCCTTGTAGTCTTACAGTGCAGTGCAGTTTAAAATCAGACATCCACACCTGTACTTCAATGCTTGCTTACCTCTTACTATGTGTGTTGCCAGCCAGCATGGATTTGGTCAGACTTTGGGTTGTCCTCTTCTCTTGTTTCGATATCCTCTCTGCTATTGTTGAGCCTAACGGCATCAGTTTGACTTGAAAACAGGACAGAGGAAATCAGATTACAGAGAGTGAGTAGGAGGCAGAGAGGGAGAAAGAGAGAGAGAGAGAGAGAGAGAGATAGAGAGAGAGAGAGAGAGAGAGAGAGAGAAACTGGTTCACAATTAACAATCACATTTATTACACAGTCACCATGTTTTGTTTTGTTTTTCTTGCCTTTTTCCTTTTCTTTTGTCTAAGATCATGTTGGAAAAAAGAAACTTGATCAAATTTTTTACTTTTTGGGGGGCACAGATTCTGTAAAATTAAATAAATTTAAAAGCAAAATGCAAGAATATTAAAAGCAGCAACAGAAACTAAGATATGAGAAAGACACATTCAGTCTGAGTGAACAAACATTTAGACTACACACAAGGTTTAAAAAAAAAAAAAAAGAAAACAGGTCTTAATCGAGGTAAAAGGTACAAACATACAATGCAGTATGCAGGACAAGTTACAAGAGTATATTCAAATAGAGAGTCAGGATAGGACTTTATGTACCCAGAATATGTGCATTAAATATCCATGGACCTTTGCTTATTATGTTTAGCTTGGTAGCAGGATGGTGTTGAGGCTTCTAACAACCGGGGTCCAATAATCTTTTTTTCAGATGGCAGCAGGAGAAAGAGTCACTGAAAGTGGTCTTTTATGATCCTGGAGGCCCAATTTTAAATTTATGAAGTGTGCGGTGTAAATGTTATGAAAGAAGGGGGGAGAGGTCCCAGCGATGGATTCTTCAACTGCACTTGCAGCGTGGGTCTTCCAGACATCAACTGTTATCATGAAATCATTTGATGGTTTGACATTCCCAAGATAAGGACTGCCATAAAGTCAAAATGTGTCATAGGAATCTGTGGTCATGTAGTAGTCAACAAAAACACACAACCAACACTGTTGGAGTGCAAATCTCTAAACAGCGGTCTATCAGAGGAAGTACAGCCATCTTAAGAATCCATTAGAGCTATTGTTTTCACATTCACCATCACACACATTAGAGGAAGTCAGGTTACATCACAGAATCTAATGCAGGGCCATTCAATCACTAATTCAATTGGGTCAGACTTGAAAACCAAGAAATTTAGCTGGGCCAGGCATTTTTGGCTAAAGGTAAGCAACAGGTAATGACAAATTTTAAACCAGCACAAATGAAGGTAATGAAAAGCAAGACAAGTTTATTCAGTGTTTCCCTTTTAAATTTCATCACATATGACACAGGCACATCACAAAATGCATGAAGTAGTACAGCTCCGGTTGTGGGATGCAAGGGTAAGGGTGGAACATAATCTAAAATTCTGCAAAACAACTATCTGGGGATCCCATAACTTTTGCCCCACATACATAAAGAAACATGTCAAAAGGTAGGAAATTTTGTGATGGTGTTACTGATGTAGGTCTACAAGCACTCAGACTTATACTTTAGGTTCACTGAGGCCCAGAATGACAAGAAGTCACCAAATTCTCCTATAAGCAGCAATTATAACTGACACGTGAAATTTCTGGAAAAAAGCAGGATCACTTTTTGTCTCTTGCTCCCACTGCCACATTTTCAAAGATATCCACATAAATGTTATAACACTTTGTTCAACAAGTCCTTGGCACGCTGTTTATCTGGTTGTTTCGTAGATAAGACTTACAGTTTTGCAGTCATACCGAGTTCTTTGAGTTGTGCAATCAGGGCGAATTCTCTGTCTCTCTGTCTGTGAGTGAGATCTAATATTAAGGTGTCAAGTTGTAGTTAAACACAGCTGATGTTGATTAGCTAATTAAACACACTCACTCTGGAGTATATATCTGCGTAAGGACATTTCAATCTAATGCAAACAAAAGCGCACACATGTATGGCTTTGACATCTTTCTCTCTTTCAGGCACTTCAAAATTATGTCATCAGTTACAGTTAAACACAGTTGATGTTGATTGGCTAGTTAAACCTTCAGTCAGTCTGTTGGCTCGTTGTTGTTGCTGGGGCATTTTGGGCAGTTTAGAGCTGTCCATTCTATACTGACAATACTTTCAAACCTTGAGCTGTTGGAAGACAGCATTTCCCGATCCTCATTCATTCACTCACACACACGCAAAGTTTAAAGTCATTTCTACTCTTTGATAAAAAAATAATAATAATTGAAACTTCACTGAAACTCAAGATGTTTCACCTTACAATCCATTTATTCCCCAACACATTTATTATCTTTCAGCTGTGTCTTTATACATGTCAAGGCAAGCAATGAGGTCACACTTTCAGCCATTAATCAGTTATTAATGTGTTTAGTGTTTACAGCCTTTATAATCTCATTTTAACTTTAAGCCAGGGACCCCTTTCACTATTTTAGATCTCTTATACACAGCAGGAGTTTTATTTAGCCTTTGAAGTCCTTCATTATTCTGTCATAGAATTTCTCTTTCCATTCTCACCTCCTTAGCTTATTCACAGTGTTCAGCCAGTGTGGCAGTAGTTTTTCCCAAAAAATTAAGAAAGAAAGAAAGAAAGAAAATATCCAACATCTTTCATACTTAATGATAATATTCAATTTTTAAAGTTGGGATTATTTAGTCACTTATGATGTCACCATACTTAGGCTATGTAGCTGATGCAGCTATCGACATCTGGCATATTACTCGCCTACCAAGCAAGGGTCAGAAGGGGAAACGCTACCCGGATCGAGGTAGATCAGCTCCTGTACAGATTCACAAATCACAGTACACATTTGAAGTTTTGTTTTTGTTTCTTTGTTTTTAGAAAAATTTAGTAAAGTTTATTTATATAGCACCTTTCACAGACAGTAGACACAATGTGCTTTACAATAAAAAATTGACACAATTTACAGATTGGAATGGCCCACACAAATTTAGACACAGTTATACAATCCTCACATTTGCAAATAGTTTTATCACAATTATAATCTCATAGCTGAAGAGAAACAGACCAGAAGCAGCAAAGAAAGCTTCAAAGTCTCAAGCAGACCAGCAAACAATGTGCAGCTGTTGACAAACATGGCAAAATGGGAAAGCTAACTTCCAGTAAAAAGTGTATGGAAAGGAGGACTGAGAAGAGACACCAACCTACTCTGGCATGAGTCCACACAGCTGTTAGGCTAGCTGTGAGAGGATATTTTCCCATTAGAACACAAACACAGCAGATTCCCAGACATAACTTATGATTAACATATGAGCAAGGATGGATTCTAGCGAATTGAATTAGTCACTTATGAAGTTAAGATGTATATTTAGAAATTTGTGGAAATTACATGTGAAGAGTGGACACAATCCAAATAATGCTCAGCTCTAATCATCTTGCATGAGAAATACTTTTCAGTTAAGAATTTTAACAAGACACCAAAAGGTCATACATTTGTAAGTGAAGGGTGTATGTAGCATAGAACAGTATATAAAAAAAGTAATACAAATACAAAAAGTAAAAGAAAATACTTTTTTTTACACTCTGTAGACCAGTCCACAACAATTTTATCAATATTAAATACAGCATTATAACCAATATAAACCTTAATATATTAATAAATACCTAATTACACATCAAGTCTTAAAATACCATTCCCTCTTTAGAAATTCAGTGCAAAATGCCACAAAGATGGCCCACAGAAGAGAAAGTTGACTTGTTTCAAGTCTCTACAAAACTTCTGACAGTTGTCAGACACAGAAATACTTTATTTAGATGGGTGTGCATAAGACTTCAATGACAATATTGAATATTGACATGCGTTACTGCAGAATCAGCAACTTTTTTTAAATCACTTTTGTAACACCTTTTTTTAAAAATTGCTTTTTGTGTATTATTATTATTATTATTACGTGTCTTTCATTTAATTATGGCATTATTTCCTAGAGTTAGGGTTAGGGTCAGGCTAGGCTTGTCACGTTGTAAGAGCTTAGCCCTCAACACTGACAAATGCCAGTTTGACAGCAGCAAATTAACACACTGAGTAAGTTTTCTTGCCATATTCGGTTCCTGGCACTGCTGAGCTGAGCACTCATGCAGGTAACTAGCTAAGGGCACCTACTCAATTATCAGCAGACATTAGCATAACTTAGCAACAAGTGAAACTCCCTAAATCTCCTCTGTGCTTTCTTGTCTTCACATTAGCCTTAAGAATTTAATGACATTGTCATGACGAGACCAAAATTTACCTCTCCTGTTGAGTTCAAGAAATAGATGACTGCAGTTGAATTAAAGACATATTCCTGACACTATGACCTCATAATAGCTAATTTCCAAGCCACACACTTATGACAGTTAGATGAAATATTAACACATTATGCTAAATATTTTATTTTCATAATTAGGCTTGCTATGGTATGTTTATGTTTATGTTGTCTAGTTTAATATTAGCTGTTAACAAAATAAACCCTAAATAATGCCAACTTTGCATTAAAAGATACATCGACTGAATGACACCTCATGACCACAGTCATAAATATTAACAAAGACTACTTCATGCCATGTCATGGTTATGACACTGTCATGTGAGTCTTACACGGTTCTATGACAAAATGTAACCTCAATATGAGGTCTTATTGGTTAACTCAGGTATCATGTTGATCTGAAACACTATGTGCAGTCTATTTTTTGCTAGAGAAAAATAGGAAAAAGGCAGCTAAAAGTGTAATGATCTTCATCAATGTTCTTCCGTGACTGCTACATGTGCTCTGCATGTTCTGCTCTGATCATATCTCACTGAAAAAAGAGTAAAGCTAATCTCGCAAGGTTTTATCTCTTTCTCCCCCACAGCTGCAAATGCTTAATGAGAGCAACTACATTGCTCACAGA
>JAQLOL010014231.1:0-12125 GCA_029783665.1 Naso thynnoides
GAGAACCTGAGATGTCTCATCAGACACCAGTACTGGGACAAAGCAGAGATTTTGGTGCTAGAACCCCCAAAAGGTCAGACTTATGCAGAATGGATGGCACAAGAAAAAGAATTTTAAGTCTTTTTTAGTCATTTTATATTGGCGTTTTACGCTATAGTGGTAATTATAACTTTGTAAATAGATGTGATTAATTTCCAGCAGATCTTTAACAAACCTATACTCTTCACCATCTCATTGCAGGTTATGGTTCTTTGCCGCGCATCCTTATCTTTGTGGTCATCATTTTGCTTCTGACAGGATCTGTATTTTTTTCACACAAGAAAAAAATCTTCAGGTAGTGTTCACTTGACGAAAATTGAATCACTAAAATGGATACTTGCTTGTTTCTTTGTTGGGCTGAGCTGGTCTGTGTATCAACTTTTTCTTCCAGGAGGCCTAAGCAGACCAACACCACCTGAACATTTAAATCTGCACCGGTAGGAAATCTCTCTGTAACTGCAATGTAGTTCTCATGTTTTGCTGCACATTGTGATGTTTGTTCATGACACCTCTCTGGTTTTTCAGACAGAGGATGTGGAGGAAGTGGAGCCCCACCCTTGACCAGAACTAAGGGACTATTCTGCCATCTACTGGTAGAGATCAAAACATTATCCATCATTATGTCAATGTACTGATGCATTTAATACACAATTATGTAAAGAACTGTTTTCAGAATAGATTCATCTTTTTTTGTCTGTCCTCAACAACATTTAACTTCCCTGTCACGTTGAAACTGGTTTTCCTCATGTTCATACTGACTGTTAAGAGACATCTTCATAGTGCATTTCTAGTGTAAGTTACGTGGGACAAAATCCACAGGTCCTTAAAGGACTGAACCACTGTTACTACATGTCATTGTCCTTTGTTTACATCAGCCACATTGTTTACATAAATTGCATTCATTTTTCCAAAAATTGCTTTATCAGTGAGATATTGTGTTTGTTTGTTTTTTTTACACTTTTTGCCAATTTCAATAAATGTCGTAAAACAAACAAACAAACAAACAAACAAAAACTCTGTGTCAAAATTTATCCTTCACGCTACCATTCCAGCTGGAAAGGCAGCACTTGTTAGGTAATTTTCAAGACGTAATAGATCTAACTTTACCTTAATGGCTCCCAGCTCCACTCTCTCTCTCACTCAATGCTTTTTGACCAAATAAATGCAGACGTTCTCTTTAGAGGGGTGAATTAACTGTACCTAGCAACTTTCACGTGTCCTATAGTGTTTCTATACCCTGTTTCAACATTAATGGCAGTGAATAGGGTTTAAAAATGCAGTGTGAGATCTACTACAGTATTCACGTCGTGTAGGAAGTAAAAAAATACACTAGTATGATCCTTTAAAGCCAGAGAAGCTCTTACATTGTAGTCATCTTATTGTGAAGTTGATAATTTAGTTTAAATTTAAAAAAAAAAGGTAAAATCTGGAAAATGAATTTCTGTCCACAGAATATGACTTTTTTCTTTTTAATGAAGGAAAGAACCATATGTGTGTATTCCAACCTATTTTAATATTTTTTACAATATTGTTGGAGATTAAAAGAATAATGATCAAAAATGTTACTCTAATCTTTTAATCAATAAAAAGTCTATTCTTTAATATACTTCCAATAAAATATATGAATAATTCTTTTGAAAGATACTTGTTCAGTCAAATATACGCATTTTACTCACACACATTCATAACACAAGAAATACAAAGTGTCAAGTCTTAAATTTCTATTTGTAGTATAGCTGAGTACTATGCAGCCATTCTCAGGAGTACTAAAATTCAGATTAAGGTTTATGCTGTTGTCACACTTACATAAACAATACATTCTTTCATCATACATCAGATAATGTGGCAATGACAGAAACTGCTGCATATTATATTTGGTCTTCTAAACATTGTCAAGGCTGGTTGAGGCAGCTTATCATTACTGAAAATTTGGTTTTAGGAGGAGCAACAGACACAAGATAAAGATCAAAGTTTCATCTGTTTAGAATATCATGTCTGCCTACTGACATTAGCAAGCTTAACTACAAAGTCACTTTCTGTCGACACGTTATATAGAGCTGCTCTTGTCTTGTTTATAGTGGAAAAACACAGAAAACTGAAAGCAACCTTTTGAAAACATCCATTTTGAAGACTAAAAATAGAAGTAACAAAACAAGTAAAAACAAGTTAACAAAGTAAACAAGTAACAATACAAGAAAAATAATTAAAATATCTGACACAAAGTGACTTCAAACGGACCATGTGTAAGGGGGCAACATATCTTCTAGCTATAGCTGCAATTAGCTTGTAGTCAAGTTAGCCGTGCAGCTAGTCCTGTTATTTAAACAGGCTGCCTGGACTTGGCGCTCTGAGCAATGGATCAGTGTTGGTGTTTACACTGTAGACCGCAGGACGGGGCTCTGCAGCCTGCTCGTGAACATGGATGGAGTGGAACTGAACACAGCTTCTGAGACTGACTGAGGCCATTTTGACAGCAGGGATTACAGTACAGAGATAAATTACAGTGGCTCTAACCTGGTCTCTGTGGGCTACTAAGACAGAGCAAGTGAGCACAGACAAGCATGAGGAGGGAGAGAAACAAAATAGTTGTCTATTACCAGCATGGACTGTCACATCTAACTTGATAAATAATTACAACATTTTTTGGGTTTCATTAATTCTGTCATTTAGGTAGTGAAGTGACCTGTGCCATCTATTAGAATATGTTTGTTTTGCCGTTTCTGAGACTTTGCTGTTCTTGAAAATGTTTGGAAAAGTTGAGACCTGTTGTACGATTTGCAAAAAAAATTCTTCACGCCAAACAAGTCCAGTTTTCCTTGATGTACAGGTTTCATATAATGTGCTACTGTCATGACGTTTCAGGAATCCAGGCTGTCAGACTAAAGGGCTACAGATTCTCCTCTTCAGGTTGTGTTTTTGAGGTCAAATGCAATGCAAGCTTGTCTTCTTGAGAGGTGTACACCAGTTGTATTCAAGCTTGAGGTTACCTCGAATGGGGAGATAAACATAATAGTTTTGGCATTTCCTCAACCAGCTACTATAGACTCTGTGTGTGTGTGTTTTTCTTTCTTTAAAATTTTTTTTGGTCAGTTTCTTTGTTGAAGATCAAAATCAACTGGAAATTTTGCAGCTCAACTCTGAAGCAAGTTCTTGAATGCCAACATAAAAGTATTCTCCCATTTGGAATACTATCTACTAGCCTATATGAAGTTCTCCTTTTGTTTTTGTTTACCCCATGAGTACGTAATCATCCTCACGTTCATCTTTGGATGAGGCCTCAGACTCAGGTTGAAGTGCTGCTGGGACTTGAACTGTCGCATAATCACATTCATCGTCAGCGGACTCTCTGGCTCTTCCTGATCGTCTGACACTGCTGTGGTCAATCGAGGCATAGGTAACGTCCTCCCCAGGCTGTCATGAGAAGATACACAGAGTCAGATGGTCCTGAACATCCTTACACATAATGTACTATACTTGTTCATAAGGTGCTACTGAAGCTAGCACAGTGCTGATGTGATTAGTGGTTTGAACTTCCTGGTGATAAAAATAGCAGGGCCACCGTTTCTTTTACAAGCAACACACACCAATGCTCTACCGATATGCAAATCTAACAGGGCACCTCTGACTTTGCGATCATAAAAGCACAGAGGCACACTGACTGTTTGTCCTACGAAAACCTTGGACTGATAACTATGAAGATTTATGCTCCACAAATATAGACACAAAACTGATGTGGGCACATCTACCTTATTAGCTGTGCTTTTCTCACCATCTGGAGCGGATTCCCCTGAAAGAGAAAATGTAAATAAATAAAACGCAACTAAACCATGCAAAGTCTTCATATACTATTCTAATACCATTGAAAAAAACAAAGGTTTACCTTTTCTTCTCTTTGACCTAAAGTAGAACACGATGAAATGACGAGACAACACAAATTAAACACACAAGAATAGAATCATTATTGTTGGACTGATAATAAGACTGAAAATTTTGATTTAACTTTCACAAGACAGGTAAGAATTTCTTTCACATTATAAAATGTCACAGGATAATATCTGCAGCAGCTTTTAATGGTGTTGGTTTTGCCCAACAGCAGCGTTTCCTTGACAGCATTACAGATGATAATGTGTGGGGCAACAGGAAACACTTTGCACATGCCTGCAGCCAACGTCTGTCTCTGTCCAACCGTCTGTGTCAGTGCTTTGCATGCTTCTAGGCAACATCTCACGTTGTGTTATAACAAATACATACTGTATCGCTCAGTTCATGGGCTAGTTCTTAATGTTTACAAATACACCGACTAAATTAAGTCTATTCTTAACCATTAACCTCCAGCTATTTCCTTGCTGAAGAAAATGCAGAAGCTGCTGGCCTCAGGGCAAAAAGGAAACATTTTGAAGTCTTTCTAGTGCAATCATGTTGCTTTTTTAAGAGGTTAGTCCATATTTGATGTTAAACTAATCACTCTAGCTCTAAAGAACTGTTTGGATAAGCGGCTGTCTCAGAAATATTTTTAGAAACACTGAAAGTGAGGAGGCCCTTTCCTCTGTCAGTTTAAGGATGATTACTTACCCTGCAGTGCAGTTTCCCATGATGTGCCCACAGAATCTGGAAGTTCACACTGTGCTTATTAGACAGGTGACAGACCCAGCGCTGGGCTGCAAAAAGGACGACCCAAAATTTGTCACTGTGGAAGACACAGACCTCACTGATCGGAGTGCACACATGACGCAGGAGGGAAGGACAGAGAGAGAGAGAGAGAGAGAGAGAGAGAGAGAGAGAGAGAGAGAGAGAGAGAGGGGGACGGGACACACAAAGGCCTTTTTGTGTGTTTTCTTGATTTCTTATGCACACACACACAAATGCCTACAATGATGTTGTGGATGACACCTCAGATACACAGACAGTGTTGGAATGTTTGTGGAGTCACAAAGACTTTGCCTCTAGACAGAAATATTGCTGAGTGATAATGCTATATTTTTAAATTAAGGAAGAAGTCTCAGCAGCAGACATCTCAATTAAGATCGGCAAAGATCACCAAAAAGATCCGAAGCGCTACTGCAGGAGATGAGTGGATCTAGGTGAGGCGAGCTGTCCCTTAACTCTAATGTTTGCTCTTCTTGTGGTATTGTCTCATTAACATGGTTATGCAAATTTAATTAATGAAAACAAGGCAGTAACTGATCTCATGTTTCAATTCGGAAAGTCCAATTTTACTTTGCAAACTGTGCCTTTGTCTGGAGAACAAATAGACACTTAGAGATGTAAAGATGATTCAGATATGTATCTTAAAAATGCACAATGCAGTAAAATCAGTCATATCAGATGTCTGGATCAGGATCAGTTACAAATACATTCTGTTTTCAATAATTAATTCTAACCATATATTTACTTGCATTAGGTAGTACTACATTTTACACTAGAGAATGCTGTTGCTGCAGTCTAGGTGATTCACTCATCACTGACAAAGAGCCTGTTCTGAGACTGCCATCTACTGTTTACATTAAAAAACAAAACAAAACAAGAAATATAAAATGATTTTCACAACAGTATCAATGCATCACATAGTGAGAATGTGAAAGGTGATATAGAACAAAGTATGTCCACAGTAACTAATAATAAACACCTGTGATGAATACCATTGACATTTATATTTATTTCTTAAAAAAATAAAATAAAATAAAAAGGTTGAAAATTTGTTAATCCAAGCCACAGCGACTGCCTGTGACTGCATGCTTGCTGACTTCTGGCTTCAGGTTTAGCAACACAGATTTGATAAGGGAAGCAGGCAAGCATCTTATTATTTCATAAAAATATTGAGAACATTTAGGCGGCCTCTAGTGCTCAGTGCTGTCTAATGTAAGTTGTTCACAAGCATGCATATAGCCAGCCTCTTGCGACAATACTTTTTGTGTTAAAATTCAGTAAATCTTCTTTTCAACACCTATAGAAACTATTTGCACCCAAGACCTCAGTTTGACTTTGAACCAAGGATTCACAACCTCACAGTCTTCACAGTCTCCTGAAGTGAAAAGCCCACTCAGTAGCTTTGTTCTCTGTCAGAACTTATATTGACAACAACTTACATTTGTGTAAAAAAAAATTTCTGTAGGGGTGTATTTCAGCAATAAATTGCAAAGGCACAACATTCAATTTTCCATGTGTGCACTTGGTAAACTGTGTCACTCATACAGGATGGTCTCTGAATGCATGTAGGACAGGAAGTGGTGAGCTTGTCACAAGTGAAATAAGTCCCCACACTAGCAACCGTTTTATACTGTCTGTAAGATCTCATCTGAGGAACATGTCCAGCCAAATGGCTAGACTGCTGTGTGCTTATCTGCTGATATTTAACTGCTTTACATTTATCTGCATCTATGGAATAGCTCAAGGTAAGCGATAACTCTATTCACTTGTGATAGGACTTTAAAAAGACTACAAATATTTGTAATACATCAAAGCCACAAAGTGGACAAGAGAAAAAATTAATAAATGGATCACTGTCAGACTCAGTATTTTTTAGGGGGTAGGGATGAAAATAGTGAAAAAAGGGCACCTGCTGCATCTGGTGGGTGCAAAAAATTTGTTGTACATTTATAGTGAAACCGCTGGAAAGGCACCCCAGAGGGCACTTTACCATGTTTTGTGTATAAGACATCTTATATAACCCAAAAGGTAGACAATAGACAGACATGTATGCCAATTCATTTTAATATATTTTGAATATTTAACCACATTTCAAGCAATAATTTGTCACAATTTACTGTAATATTAAGAGACTTTTTTTTTAATAATTCTTAAAAAGACGACTAGCCTCTAGACACAATGAAAATGTGTGACCTTTTGTGAATGAATCAAGACAAGACTAAGAATAAGTTTTGAGTATTTTTCAATTTTTTTATTTTAGACTCCTTTTCTTCATGTGAAGTGGAGCTGATGATCAAGAGAGGCACAGTGAGGCAAGCTGTCCCTCAGCAACGTCTGAAAGTCAAATGTCCTGTCAGACACTGTGGTGAATCGCTAAATGTCACCTGGTGTAAATACCTCGACACAGGCAAATGTGAACAGGTCGGTTACACAGAGAATGTAACAATAAAACAGGTCACTAAACCTGGTGAAGGTGAGCTTGTCTCACTTTTGATTTTCAAACGGATTTCCAGTCATGATGACGGCTTGTATCAGTGTAATACAAAAGGATATAAATATGAGGTGATCAGTCACACCATCAACATATCAGTTTCAGGTAGGTAGTATTCTCTCCGTCAGTTATAAAAATGTAAATGTAAGAACTCCGACTTCAAGAGTTAATCCTGTGTTCTTTACATAAATGTGCAGACTCAAACCAGGAGATTGAAAACTCAGACTATAATGCAGGTAAGAACCTACATTTGTTACTGTATATAGTTAAACTTTAATGGATGCATACTAGGACCTTTGTATTTGCAGATGAGCTATCAACTGTTGCTGAGGATGAGGATGAGGATGAGGATGCGTCCGTGCTGCCATACTTCATCATCTGTGGCAGCATTGTGTTTCTGGTCGCCGTGCTGACAGTGCTGACCTGGATGAGATTTTATGGCTCCAAACGTAAGAACACTTGTACGAGTAAACTGTCTCACTTACAGTGATAAAATTTCTAAATCTCAGCACCAAATAAATGAATGCTGTTTTCTGTCTTTTTCACAGGAATACTGATTAACAACCACACAAATGGGCAGGTAATGTGATGCAGTGTTGTGAATTTAAAAGAATAGTTTGACATTTTGCTAAATAAACTGTCTCACTTTCTTGCTGACAGACAACAATGACAGATTTGTTACCACTCTCATGTCTGTATGACAAATATGAAACTACAGGCAACAGGCACCTTTCTAAAGCATCTTTAAAGCTTATTAACATGTTAAATCTCATTTATTTAGTCGCAAAAGATGGTGTCAAAATGCCATGCTTTGGTTTGAGAAAGGGTTATGTGCCAGATTATTTCTTTTCTTTGACAATTTTTTTGATTCTTGTTTTGTCTCTAACTTAATCATGTTATCCAAAAAAGAACTCCCCTCCCTGGTATACCTGTAACTATTAGTTTCTAGTAATCTCCTGTTATCAAACTGAAAAAAAATATGTATACATATAAAAAGTCTTGGTTTTCTGATGTTTTTTTCTTAAAAGAGGTAATAGGATCACTGCAGATACAGTATGAGCTCGATAAGAGTGTGATATTTTTTATTCACTGTGTGCTTAATGCAAGTTTCGGTGGTTAATGTTGTGTCTCTGTTTGACCTCATAATGGCACTGTTGCTTCAGTGTTCCTATGAATAAATGCAGGAACAATGGTGAAAAGTTTATATTAGCATACTGCATGGCTGACAAAACTGGCTTAGACAACAGGAGCTCTGAATGGGACAAAAGTCAAGAATCTGTGAGCTCCTCAGACAAACATCACGTAATACCAGGGTTTAGAAGGTTGCTTTGGAAATGTAATAGGTTATAGATTACAAGTTGCCCTATCTAAAATGTAATTAGTGATGTAATTATTTCAGTTATTCTGTCAAAGTTATGTAACTTATTACATTTGATTATTATATTATGATAACTATTCAAAATTTCTAACAAATGTTTTAAACTGTTAACCATTTTCAAATGTTTAATCCAGGCAGTGTTAATGGCAGAAGTGGTGCGCTCCAAATTCAAACAAGACAACCAATCGAAAGCATCAGAACAACATCAAACTTTACTAAACTTAACATATAGCCAAAGCTTTCCACAAAAAAAAAAATCAAATGTAACCCCTTTTATTATCATTAACATCTTCACAAGTAATTCTAATTTAATTACACGTCCTTTCTCAGTAACTGTAACTGATGACAATTACATTTATTTTATAATTAAATAACGGAATTTCATTACTTTACCTAACACTGTATACTGCCTACACAGACAGTTTTCCTGGTTAAATTCCCATCTTTGAAAACCAGGAAACATCAAAAGCATTGCACTTTTCTGAAAACACTCGCCCTCAGCTGTTGTGGCCATAGCTTAAGAAAAGTAAAGAAGTGTCACAACTTCCAAAAGCTAATAGATAATGTTAAGTCTTTAACATCTGTCCATCAGTCCACACTCAACTGCAAGACAGAAAAGAAGTGCTCACGCTGCGCACAACCATGTTCCTATGACTGTGAACAAGTGACTTTGATTTATGACTTCTGTGCTGACTAACTTTGTTTGGCAGTGCCAGTATGTGAGAGGTTACAGCGGCCAACTGTGTGTGGAAGATACAGCTGTAGCCTGTACCCTTAGTGTTACCTATAAGCTTGACTTCGACAGAATTAAACTGTGTTTAGGCCAAGTGAAGGCAGGAGCTACAGGACGGCTCCATATTTTCAACTGTAATGTAAATGTAATTGCTTAATAAACCTTTAATGTCAGTTTAGGGGTTAGGGACCTCAAACATGATACATGACCTCACTGCCTTCCTCATATTGATCTGCCAATGTAACCATCATTAAAAATTCCAGCATGGTTTGATACATTATGTAGTTACAGATTTAAACTAAGGAACAGAAACAAAATACAATGCATGTAGTATATGTATTGTAGCTAACCCTAACCCCAATTACATGGTGTCAACTCTTTTATTAAACCTGAGAACAAGTAAGGCAATACACAAAAAAATCGTTACAAAAATAAATCTCATCTCAGTATTAACATTAGAATACAATAATTTACACTGAAATATATCAAGGAATTTCAAAAATAACATTTTCTAACATCTAAATTATCGTAAATATGTCATAAATGGTAAAATATGGCTTTTGTGTGTGTGTTTTTTCTCTTAATAAGGGATGCCGTTAGGCAATTTATCTATCTTTTGCAACCTTTGGACAGAGCCGGGAGATGACCCGTGCTAAGCTAAGCTAAGCAGCTGCTGGCTTTTAGCCTCATGTTTAGTTTATAGACGCAAGAGTAGAATCGATCTTCATCTAACTTTGGCAAGAAAGTGAAAAGGGGAATTTCTCAAAATGTTTGACTTTTCATTCAATCCAGATGTTTAAGAGCCATAGTGATGTCGAGCAAGAGTATTTTTTTGGCTTCTTAAATCTTGTCCTGTGTTTTGGTGTCATAGGAAATATCCAATCAAATGATTCCTGACCTCCCCAAGGGAAGTGTTACTTCAACGCTTTTTCTACAAACCCGGTGCTCCAGTCTGAATGAAAATCCTTCTTCTAGTCCAGCAAAAATACCAACATCGCAACGTCCCCTGGCAACCAGGAAAAAGCCTACTGTGGCAAACACGGCAGATGAAAGCCAAGCACCAGTGTACGCTGTCATCAAATACCGCTGATCTGGGGTACCTGCCAGTGAACAGCCCGCTGCGACCGAGCAGAATGAAAACAGTGTCTGCTGCCGTCACCGTTTCGTGAACATTTTTGATTTGTCATAGACACTTGCAGATGAAAACATGCATGGAAAAGTATGTTTGGTGTCACGGAACAGGCAGAGGTTAAGCAATCAACCACACTGCAGGAGAGGGGAACAGAGGAGGCTTGTGGTCAAACAGATGTGAAGTACAGTCATCTTAAATTAAATGAGCTCGTCTCACCCTCAGGTTTTGTTCCTAGCAAAACGGCTTCTTTCATTTGTTTTCCCCCTCCCATCATTTCATTTACATGACTTTGAAAAGTTTGGCTGTAGTGGGTTGTTTTTTTTCACACGCAGATTCACTGAATACTTGTTATGAATTCTTCTGTCTCATTTCGTAGTTTGACGACTGAATTGTGGGAGGCGTCTTTATAAACATTTTGCTCTTATATTTCGGATGCGGTGTTCTTTATTTTTCTTCAGTCCAGATGGCCATTTGAATAGTGAGATCATCCTGTTGTGAAAAAAAAAACAAACATTGAGAGATTAAGATGAGCGAGCGATTTAATCTCACACATTTTCTGTCCCACACACAGACCACAGTGTTTTTCCCTGCTTAAGCACAAGCACAGTATGTTACCTGGCAGACTTACCACACCAGTGTGGTCTGGTAAAATGTGCAGCAAGTTCAAGAGGGGGACGGAAACATTTCTGACAAAATTTGTGGTGACGGATGCTATGCCTGCGCTCAAGCACATATGGTTCACATTCTAAGAACTAGTTGTGGTTATGAAAATGAAAAGTATTTATTGATCATACCTTAAAGTTAATACACAGAGAAAAAAATGAGAGCAGAGGGTGAACAAGTGATTCACATAAAATAACTTATTTTATTGATATTAAAGACAATGATATGTCAGGCACAACAGGTAGACGCAAAACTTGTGAAAAACACAAAGGAACTTTCCAGACTGTTTTTTTAATCTTTTTTCCCCTTCTGTGCTACTGTAAAAACATGGCAGTGCAACATGTTGGACTCGCTCTCTCTGTAAACATAATGTAATGAACACATTTTCAGGTGACTATACGCTAGTGAAAACTGATGTTATTACGTTATTATTATTATTATTATTATTATTATTATTACATTTCTGCCATTTCTAACAAGAAGATTCGCCTAAATCCCACAAACTGGACCTTTCAAACAAATCACTATCTACCTGTGGCTCAAGTGATGGCCTTACAGGGGACATAAGCTGTGAGCAGCCGGACTGAAAAGTGATTTTCCCTATCAGATAGTCTTAGTTTAGATATTTAAAGGCGCCATATGTAAGAATGTGGCCCAAAACGGTTACTACAGTCACATTCAAAATACTGTGGCGAGTCGTATCCGCCTCCCCTCCGCCCCCTTCCCCTCCAGACTCAAGGTTGCCAGAGCGGTCCTGTATCCGGACAGTGCTAATGCTACTAACATTAGCCGTGCTCCTAACGCTTGTTTCTATGATCGAAATGAATAACGTTATTACTCGACAATTCAAAGTATTCAAAATGTCCATCCCTGTCAAGCTATGTGGCTAACTTAGTTAGCCAAGCTTAACTTACCTGTCCAGGAGAAGAGTGACCAATTCTGCATCCGTTTTCAAATCCTTCTCTGCTTTCAACTTTCTCCAACGTTCAAATGCATCTCCTATGTAGACCCTCGCTTTGCCTCTAATTTTGTCTTGGCGTTT
>JAQLOL010014232.1:0-12112 GCA_029783665.1 Naso thynnoides
GGTTGGGAAGGTTTCTTTGGAAATGTAATAGGTTGGGGGGGGGGGTGCTTTTGGAAACAAATGTGTGTGGGGGGGTTAGGATACTGCTGCTTGACGTTTTCTACAATAATATTTAACGTTATGGCTGTTACCTTAAAGTGTGTCAGCATGCGAGACTGCTGTGTGTGTATATGTTTGTGTGTGTGTGTGTGTGTGAGAGACAGAGAGAGGGCGGAGAGAGTAACGTCAACGTTAAAGTTCTGTGACAGCACTGAGTTCTGTAACTATGGGGTTCATCTTACTAACGTTACTCAGTGAGTTTCATTTCGATTTTATTCTTTTTTCACCGTCTTCTAAAAATGGTCTATGAAAAGTTTTGCTGTCGTTGTTTAATGTGCACACTTTATGAGTAGCGTGCAGCTCAGCTGCCGGTTCAAGTACATTACAGAGATGTTACCTTCTTAGTGGGGCTGGGCCATATACCGAGATTTGTTCCACGTGCCGTGTAGTGAGCGGCTATAGCACCAACATCGAGTATAAATTGTCACACAAGTATTTTGAGCCGTCAGCCTGTAATTGGCTCTAGAGTTTCGCTTCTCTCGCTCTAATGCCCATTCAGAAAACTCTCCGGGCACATGCGTGTTTTGTATGAATAGCAAAGAGATGCCAGAGAGAGACCGGAGACAGCGCCAAGTGTTGCTGCTGCTCACTCCATGTTTACTTATTATTTGTTAAGCTTTCCTTACTAGTGCACCATTTTGTTTGTGCCATTCACTTTACTGCTGTGGTTCAGTGCAGTTCTTCCATCCGTCAAACTAAAATGGTATTATCTTGTTTTTTCGTGTTAGGGGAGGGAACTAATGTTACAGCGCTCTTACACCCAAGTTGAGTCACATTAATGAGCAAACAACGTTACGTCGTCACTCCGTTACTTGTGTCTGTACTTTGTGAAATAAATGCATAGGAGGATCAGGATACTGTCACATGTCGTTTTCTAGAAAAATATTTGTGGCTGTTACCTCAGCATGTGTGTGAGAGAGGGGGGAGGGATGAAATAGAGAGTAAACTTCTGTGACAGCACTGAGTATGAGCTTAATAACTACAACAGGCTCAATGTTCCAACTAACGTTACAGAGTGACTTTTACTGAATGCTTCTCTAACCATTTTGACTCGTAAAAATGGTCCATGAAAACTTCGGTTGCCACTGTTTTCACATGTTCACTGTCTGAGTGCAGCTCCCACAGGTATGAAACTGACAGAAAGGATGAAGGGAGGGGAGGGGCAGTTTTTCACCCTTTTTGCATGCAAATTAAATTTTAAAAAATCCAATAAAAACCACTAATGTACTTATATTATAAACAGGAACATTTTAATGTAGAGAAATGTTGCTGCACTACTTGAACCATCATGCTGGTGTCATTTTATGCACCAAAAGGTTTGAATAACAATTTATGAAGTGCTTAAGAGGAGATTTTAAAATATCAAGATATATATCATGTATCGAGATTTAGCCTACAAATATCAAGGTATTATTTTCAGGCCATGACGCCCGGCCCTGCTTCTTAGTGATATTGGCATTGAAACTCTCACGTTGTGAATATTTAATTGTACTGTAGATGTAGAGAAACACCTTTGCATTTGACACAAAGATGTTTAACTTTTTTTTTTCCTGTATTGTAGAACAAGAATATTTATCTTGATGCTGTGCTGGACAAAACCAGAGATAAGGGAGCAGAGAGACTGCTCATGCTTGTCCACAGGGTATTAAAACACAGCTTTCTCTCATAGCTTGCAACATCCCATGTGTTATAAATTCACTGGCTCTATTTGTTCTATATCTTTCTGAATTTATAGCTGAAATAAATGTGAACTGTGGCCGTGAAAATGCTTATATCCTTGCCGATAACATGGCTAACTGTTTGTTGCGCTGCCAGCAGTAAATCAGGCTGTGGTGAGCCTGTCTCAGTCAAAAGCTTTTGGATTCATTTACCACTGATAATGCCTGCTGTTCAAGTGTGTCTTTAGGGTCGTAGCCAGAACCCTTCAAGAATGAGAAGACCTGCTTTTTCCTCCAGCTGGAGCCTTCAACTAGGTGCTGGGCGCCAAGAAAAGAATGCAGGCAAAGTGCTGACATGCATAGGTAGACATGTAAGGTAGAAAGCCTGTTTTCATACAATATCAAGACAGCCTCAGACTTTCCATATGAAAAAGTTATGTCCTTGCTCATTCAGTTAACGAAGAAAAGGAAACTGTCCATCTTACTGTCAATGATTCAGATAAATCAGGTGTTGTGCTCATTGGGGACGGTCGGGAAATAATTTTTTGCCAATAAGTGCTTTGCAGTTGAGGTCAGGATTGAGAGTGACAACTGTCAGTGCCATAGAAAGAATGCAACGCAACTGTCCCTGACAGCAGCTTGCACAGTTTCTGTGTCCAATGGAAATGACATAAACTGGATAGATACATCTCCAACAGAAAACCGATCACATAAATCTGCCAACCTGACTGAATTAAGTGAAAACGAAATGGCAATATGTGGCTATATTGCTAACCTGCCAACTATTGACATCAAGTTTTCCCCAGTGACTGCCTTAGCCATGCACAAACAATGCCAGTTTGTGATATTTACAGCATCCTCACCACCAGTTCCAGGTTCAGGTTGGGTAGTATCAGGTGAAGTAGCAACGGGTTTGAACAACGGAAATGTTTTTTATGTAGTTTTCCCTTTGGGGTCGTTGGCCATCTTTGGTTTGGGGAAATTTTGTACCTCATGAAACGTACTGACTTCGTCCTCAACTTGGGTCCCCGTCAATTAGCCTGTCCCCACTTCTTTGCTCTGTGTGTCTGTGTGTAAAACATGGATAAGCCACACCCATGGTAGGAACACGAGAGTCAATGCTCAGGATAGTGAAACGCACAGAAGACATTCATGCTATGCTGAAATAAAACAAGTGCACTATAAATTGCATAAAAATTACTTAAATGAAATATTTTGTGCCTTTCTTTTTCGTGGGGCAGGAGGCTGTGTCCAAAGAAATGCAAGAGGAAACACTGCTACTGAACTGTCTGTGCTCATAACATCATGCCGCAGTGCAGTGTCGCATCGCTCCATTTTCACACACAGCCAAAGTGGGGACATCGGGGGGGCGACATTTCAATAATGACCGCCAATTAAATAAAAAATTTCTGCACCATATCAGTTCTGGAGGTCCATCACGTGTTGGAAAACTTATCATCATGTCTGGGTTTTTCACATCATCCCACAGTGTATAAAATTGTGTTGCATCACTTTTCACACAATGCAAAAGTGAGGACGTCAGGAGGAATGGAGGGCTTGCCATTCCATTAACTGCTCCCAGTATAACCATTATTGCTGCACTGTATCCGCTGTGGAACTCCCAGAAACACTAGAACACTTGACAACATCATATCTGTGTTCAATACATCATCTGGAGATGCATGGAGTCGTGTTGTACAGCTCCTACAAAAACATGTGACCAGCAAGTGAAAAGCCATCATCCTCTACTGATGACATATCACGGTTCCTGAAGGGGTGTCCTATTTCAAAAGGGTATATTTTAAGGGCCCCACTTATTGTTTTGACGGCCCATTGCTCCACCCGTATGTGTGAGATGCACCAAAGGGCCGGCGTTCTGACTACTTCTGCTACCTATTGAAATGTGCTGCTTTGCGGTTCTGCACATGCGCAGTGGAAACTGGTTAGTTTAGGCAAGGTGTCCAAATGGTTACGGTTAGGGCAAAATTACTGGGTGGGGCACATAAATCCAACACAGAGGTTAAGTTTAGGTAAGCAATCACTGACGGTTATGATTAGGCATGTGAAAAACATTTAATCATGCCTGAGAAATTTGGTTAAGTTTCTCAGTTAATGCTAGGGTGGCATTTTTCGACAAAGAAGCAGAAATTGACAGGACATCTCTCTGTTTATGTTCATCTTGAAAGAAATGAGGGAGGCAGTGAGCAACTGAATGTTGGTAATATTGGTGGTGGGCAGAACAGTGAGCTGTCAGAACAATGGGCCATCGGAACAGCGGTGCGGCACCGATATCAACCACTATGTCTTGTAACTTTGTTTCAAAGGAACTAATAGATAAGGAAATAGTCTTTTTTTTTTTTTTTTAATTTTTGAAGAACTCTCTGAACACTGAATTGAAATTGGCGTGTTTGTGTGCCGAACATATTCCGAACCATTCAAACATTCGGTGCCAGCTCTACATTTGATGTAATATTTGCTTTGTTTGCTGACTTTAGAGACTATCATGAGTAAGTAGATATTTATTTGTCAACAGCAGAAACATAATATTATTTAAAAATTACATTTTCTTGGTAGGGTTTTTTTCTTTGCCATGCCTTAAGGAAAGCGGATTAGTAGCACAACATCATGTGAAAGGAAAACATAAAAAAAGGGTTTTTTTTCTCAAAATTGTTTTGTGTGTTTTGTATGTTGTCAAATTTCACCTCATTTGATATGTCTAACATTTAAAGTTTATTACAAATGGAAAATGACAATCATAGACTGTGGCTGGACAGCTTCATGGGTTGATACAAATATCACTTCAGTTTCAATCTAGTGCTGATGTCAAGGCTTAATAAAGCACTGTGTCCTTTCTCTCCTTTTAAACTGGCCACTCCAGCACCTATCTGCTCCCTGTTTAGAGTGGTGAACCATAAAAGCCCTATAAAAGACACTCCATACACTTGCCTTTCCGGTGTTATATTGCTACTACTGGCCATGTACTGCACAGTCATAAATATCAATCCCTATCACACCACAAGTCACTGAAAATGGATTTTATTTCTTTGAGTGACTGGGTAGCGCTTTTCTTAAAATATTGCTCATGAAGAAAAATTAAGCATCCAGTGCATAACAGCTGGGGTTGGTAACTTATCCTGTGTTTTATTTTGGTTGTTGTTGATCATTATATTTAATATTTACATAACATTTAAATTATTATAATAATAAAGAATAATAGACAATGAAACTTCAACAGCATCTAAATTGACTCCGTCACTTATAATTCCACTACAGGGCTTGACATTAAGCCCAGTGGGAAAGTGACTGGTATGTTTTACTTGCCAAAGAGCAAAACCTGCGTGCCAGAAACTAAACCCAAAAAAATAGAATTTGTTGTTCTGTTAGTTCAATGGTTTACTCAATAAAAGCTAAAATTAGAAGACAAGCCAAAGAAATAAAAATTAAATTAAAAAATTAAAAAACAGTTTAAATACATGTTAAATATGTCGTTAATACAGCTTTTATTCCGTCAGACAAAGGTGCTTAAAAACAGCCCTTATAGTGGCACTGGCAAGTGGCAACAACAAATCTAAATCAATACCTAACAGAATAGGCCTAGTCTAAATGGACAATAAATAAATCTTAAAAGAAAATAAAATTAGGCTTGCGTTTTTGTAGCTATTATTTGCAATTAACAGAATAAAAGAACATATTACCCACATTAACCCTTGTGTCTCTGTTTGGGCAAATGAGATAATAATAAATCATTTAAACACTTTCAAACCTTTTCAGCCATTTCCAAAAGATGTAAAAACAACAACAAAACAGAGCAAAAACATTTCTCATATGCTCAGTGGTTCAACTGTGCGGCATGTTGTTCACCGTATGGCCTTCAGCACAATGGGCAGCTCTTAAATGCAGAAAAAAAATACCACCTCTAACATTAAATCAAATTATTTTAAATCTAACAAAACAAACAGAACAGCCTGTCATTAAGCTATACACCTGTTGTTGTTTTTTTTTCTCTTCACAAAAATAAATTACCTACTAAGGCCTCTTTATAGCACTTGGCTTGCGATGAAATTTTGTTCATTATTAGGAATTCGTTCTCTTCGACGGATCCTTCTTCTTAGCTCCTCTGGCACAAATATGTCTTGCCATGTTGGACGTACCCGTCAGGTTTATATAGTTTATCACAGGAACTGCACTTGATGTAACCGGTGCCACTGTTGTCCGCTGCACGAAAAACCTCACTGAACTTGTCCCAAACATGAGATTTAGCAGCACCTTGTTTTCTTTTAAATTTGTGCTCTCCCGACCGTAGTTTTTCCGCACGCTCTGAATTTTCACCTCTTCTTCCACTGTTGTCACTCTTCAATTGATCCTCCTGACTGTTTGTGGAGGCCGCTTGGCGCTTTTGTGACGTCAGGTCTCAGGTTACATCAATTACAGAACATGCATTTACATAACCTACATAATCAGCATTAGATCCTAATATAGATAGTAAACAAGTATATTCCGACATTAATTATAAAGGGATTTATTTTCAGTCTGTCAAAAAAATTATTTAATCATTGTCTATTATATTTTGAATCTAATTATACATTATTTGACCAATAAACTGATAATTTCCTGACCCGCCTCGGTCCTGTTATGTGGCAACCCGCACGTCACTACCGCTGACACCGTTTTATGCTAAGCTGTCGGACTCTATAACAATACCCCACACACACAGCTCCACACAGATCCTTACAGTGTGTCGTGGGTTGTCAGTAATGTCGCATTGCTGGAAAAATTTGTCAGCCAAGCCGCACTTTAAAGTTTTGTTTTTGCTCTTACACTCTGGTTATGAAATGTTAATATCAAAGACACTCTCATTTTGGTGCACCCACCTGTCATTACCTGGTTCTGTCCGTTTTTCATCTCAGTGTGCAATCCTACACACGTGTGTATTTTTTTACGTATTGTTTTTGAGCTGCTGTAACAAATGAATTTCCTCATTGTGGGATTAATAAAATCTCTTATCCTTATCTTTTACAACTAACTGGGCGTTTCTGCTTACAGTTCTCTTTTCCTGTGGACCTGCCTGTGCCCAAAGTGGGAAATCAACTAGAAATACTACCGCCGCATCTTCCTGGAGCACCTAGAAATGGAGCTGGCGATCCCCTGCAGTCTCCAGCGTGAGCGGATTCCAGAGTGCCACTGCTTTGTCCAAGTAGCCCAGGCAGCCTCAGCGATGGAAAAGGGGCGCAGTGAGGATGACTAGGCAGCCCTGCAGAGGCGCTGCCTTGGCCTCCAGAAGCAGGAGCTCGAGCAAAGTGGCCAACTCAATGACCATGGTGAACTGTGCCCATCCAGAGAGCACGAAGCAGTGTAGGTTTCTCAATGTCTGTACTGTATGTGGCAAAGTTTTGTGTAAGAATCACAGACTGGAAGGCTGTGTGTCATACCTTGGAGGAGGACAGTGACCGATAGAGGACTGTGAAAATTTTTGTTAAAAACATTTCAGTAGAAAAAATGAAACAAAAAAACTTTGAGATATTGATCAGACATTCATCATTTTACCAGGGGGAGGGCAGTACGACCATATATTGGTCATATGAGGATTTCAAAGGTCATAAGTAAGAACTAGTAAGTTTTTCTTAGGGGAGAACATAAATATTAAAAAAAAAAAAATTCTTAAAAACCTAAACAGCTGGTTTGTAAATTCTCATTAGTGATTTAAATTCATAAAATTATATTTAAAGTGTTACCACAAATCATCCTTCCCTGGTTGGTTATCTTTCGTTTAATTATTATGATTTGCTGACTTTGTAAGTTTACTGGATAATTAAGGACACTACGGACACACTGGACAGGTCGAATCATCTGTGACTTGGAAATGTTGATCATGATTAATCTATAAGGACACAGCAGTCCTTATGGATTAATCATGAGCTTTGTCAGAGCTTTCAGACGTTTTTCTTTTACATGACACTTTACAACAAACACCACACGTGAAGATTATAAGATAGTAGTCTTATTTTGACTGACTCTCAGAGTTTAGTGGTGCAACAAATCTACATTTTGCTGTAGAGGCGTTAATAAACTCAGCAGAATTAGCAGCACAAACTCAGCTCTATAGGCTGCCATTGTTGTTATTGTTATCTTCTTACTCATACATGGCTATTTGATGGGAAATGTAATGAGCATGGGCAAAGCGGAGCCGTGATTTGGCTGAAAGCCAAAATGCTCCCAAAGTAACATTGGATTTATGCACAGATATAAACAAGTGTGTATCTATGCAGTTGCAATGGTGGCTTGCCACGCTCCGCGGTTGCTCTAGTGATTGATATACTAATTTAGTAAACTAAACAGCATTTGTCATTTGAAATTTAATAATGAAGACTGAAATGTTCTTCAGACTACTGGCTATCTGTCTATACACAACTGGGAACAAATGAATCAGTGCCTGGAAATCTTGTGGTGACGCAACAGCATCAAGCATCATCACATCATCATCCAAGTGTTTCTCTCCCCCCTCATTTCTCTACGGTGCTCCCTAACTTTGCATTTCATTTCTAGTAAGATTGAAAACAGTAACAACTATTAAAATCTCAAAATTTAAGACCTAAACATTTTCATAGGAAGTGTATATCACGAGGGATAAATTTTGAAGTGTCCTTTAATTTGCATTTTCACTTACACCTGAATGTTCAAACTCTGTACTTTTATTCAAGGTATTACTGTGGGTTTTGGGGTTTTTTTGTTGTTGTTGTTGTAGCTAACTTCTACTGTAACATCAGTCATTCAGTGAGAAAAGAAGTTGCTAAACGTGACTAGATGTAATCAGTCAGTCAGATTTTCCTTTTGCAGTAGCATCTGCTTATTGATTATTTTGCTAAATAAATAAGTTCCAAGATCCCAAATTACTTTACAAAATCATCAAACTACATCTTTTGTTTTCAAAGATTTGACTGAGGGACAAGGCTGCAGAAAATGCATACTTGTGTTCGAATTATATTTCAGCAAAGTCAGTGAAACAGGAACAATCTCATTTGAGATTCAGGATAATTGTTTGAGTCCTACTTATTTCAAAAATTTAATATACCCCCTTTTTTTTCTGTGTCATCCAGTGAGACAGGGGCTAATAGCCTGCACTTAGTAATTGCTTATGTGCGTGACATCAGTTGTTAGTGTGTAATAATAGCTAGAATACATTTATATTCATGAATGCAGCTTTGCTTATACAGAGAGGACCTCTGGGTGCACAGTGGAGAAAGCACTCCTTGTGTGATGCACACCATATCAGCAGCACCTCTTAAAATTGGCCAAGGCAATGATTGTTTGCTCGCATGACATTAACCAACACACTATAACAAGCAACACTATCCGTCAAATGCTCCTCTTAATACCAGAGCAATTGCAAATCATGTTGATTTTAACTGTGGAATGCTAGCAGAAAAAAAAAAGACATAGGGAGGGAAACAGACATGAAGAAGCAGTTTCTGTTGCGTCACAACTACTTGATACAAAATCGATAAGTCAGATCTTTTAGACTGAGGAGGTCACACACATCATGTAGTAGTTATCCTAATCAATAAAGTCAGGCTGTCAGGCTAAGGTTAAGACAAGTTAAATGGGGAAACAAGTTACATTTCCCAGAAATAACCAATATTCACACCTTCTTAAAGGATGGTTCATTACAGCTTCTGTAATATACAGTAAGAACAAAACGCTCTGTAATGACCGCATCATTGAGTGTGGCATCACGTCTAATTGAATTGAATAAACATGTGAGGAGCGTAGACAAGAATTTAGAGGTGTGAAATATGACTACTCCAGATTCGACTTTGATTGCGAACAGGAGGTCAATTTGTCATCAATAACAACAACAACAACAACAAAAATAGCTGCTAGAAACTTGGTTTAGAGATTTTCAGAGATGTAAGGACCCTTGGTATAATAATATATTATCTTTATATTGCACAACCACACCCTAGTACTGAGCACAACACAGCATCACAGTAAGACAAGACAATCCTAGACTTCCAACTATTCAACCGTAATTAAAAAAAGGGTGAGGGGTGATTCATAGAAAGAAATGCTATGCAGCCATGTTGTACTGTACAACACCCTTATTTGTGTATGTTGCTATACTGCTCTGAATGCTAGCGAGGTCAGGCTGAGGGCTGACACCACAGATTGCTGTTGTCCAGTGTGACGCTGTGGGGAAAGCTGAGGTTTTTCCATGGCAATCAACAAAGAGTTAAAAGTTAGATGCCAGTAAATGCACAAAATGCCTCAGCATGTCTGACCCCCAAAGTCTAGCTTGTTTGACTAGTGTGAGCGCTCAATACTGTGCCCAAGCATGGCACACATTGTGCTTTGTCTGTCCTGGTACAGTTGGAAGAGGTGAACTTCAGCACGGTGCGCATGCACATGCACGGGCACAGGCCCGCAGCACCAACGCTGATCTTTATGAGGCACAGCTCACTCAGAAACTTGATTTCTTATTTGTGGTTGCAGGAGTTGGGCAAGACTAACTCCAATATCAACTGCTGCAGCCATTTTCCAGTATACTTTGTAAGACTGGTGCAAAATTCTTTTCTTTTTCAGTGTAAAGATAAAACAACCAGATGTAGGTGTTTAAATGGAGGTATCCCAACTGAAAAGCATATCCAGCTTAAAGCTTTAAAAGCCACTGACCAATTCTCTCTCCACTGAAAACATTTAGAGGAGAATCATCAAATCCTACAGGGATTTTAAGTGCCTGACACCCCCACACCTGCACCAGAACTAGTCTTGCTGCTCTCTTCCTGCTCTCGAATTTCTTTCAGTCTCTCTCATGCTGCTTCTCTTTTTAACTGATCAAAGCCTTCAAGGATTGTGAAAGCAGCAGGACATGTGTTTCACCTGTAAGCTGTAGCAATTACCTTGAACCACAAACTATCAGCTGTCTTCTAGAGGTTTTTCAAAGTCACTATCCATTTATCAGTTTATTTCACAAAAACATCTGTATTAGGGCCAGAAGTAGTTGGATATTGTTTAAGCTGTCTTATTTTTCCTGCTGCCATTTATAGTCTTGTTAAGCGATGTCTTAAAAAGTGAAATCAACAAAAAACATAAAATCATCACGCTTGTATAAAATACGGATGCGACAGTTCTCAATATAATATGAACCATACGGTGTGCCATCCATGGTTCAGCACATACTTGTGGATTGCAGCATTTCCAGTTTTGCATAAAATTTCATGTACCTAGTTTTCATGTATTTCTCCCTGAATTGGCTTTGTCAGTGCTTCAGAGCAGCCCGTGAATGCAGCATATGTCCACACCTCCCAGCCGAGCACAACACTTCAAATTTCACTCATTTCAATCAACAAGTGGAGTTTAGGAGCAGAGTTTGAGAAAGCAGGCCGTTCTTCAAAGTCGAGCTGAAGTCAAAAATGCATTTTCAACCCTTTTGGACCATATCTCAGCTCTTATTGAAGTCAAATTTGATAATGTATCACAAAAAAAGTACAAAAAATGGATTATTTCTTATTTTTGTATGAAAGTCTGCTATTTCCGTCTTTCATGTAAAAAAAAAATCTCCTGGGTCCCTGATGCCATCATTGACTGGTTGAACCATTGGTTGAATTCAACCAGTTATATCACGCCAATCCACCTGTTAATCATTTTGCTGTTCTTACATATAGAGGGCGGTACAGTTGGGATCTCTGTTGGTTTAGCGTCAGGCGATAGACTGAGACAGATAGCAAGAGATAAATAGATAGAGCGACAGAAAGAAGCGTGAGAGTACGAGTGATACTGATAATGGTAGTGAGAGTGAGTGACAGTGTTAGTTTAGTTGGCTAGTTTAGGTAATGTCAGTTAGCTTAGCTTTGCTAGCATGTATGCTAGCATGTAGTGGTATGCTGCAGAGGCCAGGGGCTCAAACATGTAGGGCCTTATGCCGAGGACAACACCTTCCTTCCCGTCTTCCTCCTCCTCCTCCTCCTTCTCCTGTTCCCCCCTTACAGCGGAGATGAGGGAGGCGAGTAGTCCTCCACCACTGAATGGAGGCTAACATCACTGGCATTCATCTCTATGTTCATCTCGCTGTCACTGTGCTGCCTACATCCCGCCCACTCGCCAACAACACTCCAATCAGGTTCTTCCAACTTATGTCCTGCCCCTTACAGCCCGTTCATTGGTTGTTTAATTGTCTGAATCGCAAATACATCACACAGCACAGCAGTGACCGCTCTGGAACAGGGCATTTAAGCTCATCTTTCAGCACAGGTCTGTTTCTCTTTCCCTCTTGATGCGCTGTGTCTGTCAAAGAAGCAATGATTTTTACCGTTAAACAGTGTCGTGTTTTACTAACCAGTCTGTTTATTTTTGAGAGGAGA